>CAJGYO010000187.1:0-119644 GCA_904845875.1 Miscanthus lutarioriparius
TAGTGGTACCATTGATCGCGCCCAAAACGATTTATAAGCCTATGGTACGCCTAGCGCAAAACCACGCACCTATCTTGCAACCGACACCAACACCGTCTCCAAACGGAAAGAAGCGAAGTTTCCACATGACCCACGCCACCTAGGGGTTCCATCGGGTGCCCAAAACGATTTGTAAGCCTATGGTACATCTAGCGCAAACCATGCACCTATCTTGCACCGACACTAACACACTGCTCTCCAAACGGAATGAAGTGAGATTCCACATGACCCACGCCACCTAGGAGTTCTATCAAAAGGCCCATACGATTTCCGAGCCTCGGCACGTTTGACGCATAAACCCGCACCTATCTTTGCGCCAAGATTAGCACTATATCCGAAGGCCAAAACGAAGCTTCCACTTGAGCCTCGCCACCAAGTGGTACCATCGAAAAGGCCCAAAACGATTTATAAGCCTATGGTACGCCAAGAGCAAACCATCCACCTATCTTGCATTGACACCAACACTGTCTCGAAATGGAAAGAAGCAAGGTTCCACATAACCCACGTGACCTAGGGGTTCCATCAAAAGTGCCCAAAATGATTTGTAAGCCTATGGTACATCTAGCGCAAACAATGCACCTATCTTGCACCGACACCAACACTATCTCCAAACGGAAAGAAGCGAGATTCCACATGACTCACGTCACCTAGTGGTTCCATCGGGTGCGTCCGAACGATTTGTAAGCCTTTGGTACATCTAGCGCAAAACCATGCACCTATCTTGCACCGACACTCAACACTGTCTCCAAACGGAATGAAGTGAGATTCCACATGACCCACGTCACCTAGGAGTTCCATCAGGTTTGTCCAAAATGATTGATCCAATGGCACGCTTGACGCAAAACCGTGCACCTATCTTGTTTAAAGATTAGCACCATATCCGAAAAGCGAAGCTTCAAACGAGCTTCCATCGAAAAGGCCCAAAACGATTTATAAGCCTATGGTACGCCTAGCTTAAAACCACGCACCTATCTTGCACCGACACCAACACTGCTCTCCAAACGGAAAGAAGCGAGTTTCCACATGACCCACGCCACCTAGGGGTTCCATCGGTGCGCCCAAAACGATTTGTAAGCCTATGGTACATCTAGCGCAAAAACCATACACCTATCTTGCACCGACACTAACGCTGTCTCCAAACGGAATGAAGTGAGATTCCACATGACCCACCTCACCTAGGAGTTCCATCAAAAGGCCCAAAATGATTTTCGAGCCTATGGTACGTTTGACAAAAACCGTGCACCTATCTTACGTCAAGATTAGCACTATATCCGAAAGGCCGAAACGAGCTTCCACTTGAGCCTCGTCACCTAGTGGTACCATTGACTACGTCCAAAACGATTTATAAGCCTATGTTACGTCTAGCACAAACCATGCACCTATCTTGCACCGACACCAACACTGTCTCCAAACGGAAAGAAGCGATATTCCACATGACTCACGTCACCTAGGGGTTCCATCGGTGATTGCTCAAACGATTTGTAAGCCTTTTGGTACATCTAGCTAAAACCATGCACCTATCTTGCACCGAGACTAACACTCTCTCCAAACGGAATGAAGTGAGATTCCACATGACTCACGTCACCTAGGAGTTCCATCAGTTTGTCCAAAGTGATTTTGATCCAATGCTACGTTTGACGAAACCGTGCACCTATCTTATGTCAAGATTAGCACCATATTCGAAAAGGCCGAAACGAGCTTCCATTTGAGCCTCGTCACCTAGTGGTACCATCAAGTGTGTCCAAAACGATTTATGAGCCTATGGTACGTGTAGCGTAAACCATGCACCTATCTTGCACCGACATTAAGACTGTCTCCAAACGGAAAGAAGTGAGATTGCACATGACCCACATCACCTAGCAGTTCCATCAGATGCGTCCAAAATGATTTCCAAGCCTATGGTACATTTGACACAAACCGTGCACCTATCTTGCGTCAAGATTAACACTATATCCGAAAGGCCGAAACGAGCTTCCACTTGAACCTCATCAGCTAGTGGTACCATCGAAAAGCGCCCAAAACAATTTATAAGCCTATGGTACGTCTAGCAAAATCAGTGCACCTATCTTGCTTCAAGATTAGCACTATATCCGAAAAGGTCAAACGAAGCTTTCCACTTGAGCCTCGTCACCTAGTGGTACCATCGAGTGCGTCCAAAATGATTTATAAGCCTAAGGTACGTCTAGCGCAAACCATGCACCCATCTTGCACCGACCTTAACACTGTCTCCAAACGGAAAGAAGTGGGATTCCACATGACCCACATCACCTAGGAGTTCCATCAGGTGCGTCCAAAATGATTTCCGAGCCTATGGTACGTTTGACAAAAACCGTGCACCTATCTTACGTCAAGATTAGCACTATATCCGAAAGGCCGAAACGAGCTTCCACTTGAGCCTCGTCACCTAGTGGTACCATTGACTGCGTCCAAAACGATTTATAAGCCTATGGTACGTCTAGCGCAAACCACGCACCTATCTTGCACCGACACCAACACTGTCTCCAAACGGAAAGAAGCGAGTTTCCACATGACCCACGTCACCTAGGGGTTCCATCGGGTGCGTCCAAAACGATTTGTAAGCCTATGGTACATCTAGCGCAAACCATGCACCTATCTTGCACCGACACTAACACTGTCTCCAAACGGAATGAAGTGAGATTCCACATGACCCACGTCACCTAGGAGTTCTATCAGGTGCGTCCATAATGATTTCCGAGCCTCTGGTACGTTTGACGCAAACCGTGCACCTATCTTGCGTCAAGATTAGCACTATATCCGAAAGGCCAAAACGAGCTTCCACTTGAGCCTCGTCACCAAGTGGTACCATCGAGTGCGTCCAAAACGATTTATAAGCCTATGGTACGTCAAGAGCAAACCATCCACCTATCTTGCATTGACACCAACACTGTCTCGAAATGGAAAGAAGCAAGGTTCCACATAACCCACGTGACCTAGGGGTTCCATCGGGTGCGTCCAAAATGATTTGTAAGCCTATGGTACATCTAGCGCAAACAATGCACCTATCTTGCACCGACACCAACACTATCTCCAAACGGAAAGAAGCGAGATTCCACATGACTCACGTCACCTAGTGGTTCCATCGGGTGCGTCCGAAACGATTTGTAAGCCTTTGGTACATCTAGCGCAAACCATGCACCTATCTTGCACCGACACTAACACTGTCTCCAAACGGAATGAAGTGAGATTCCACATGACCCACGTCACCTAGGAGTTCCATCAGGTTTGTCCAAAATGATTTCTGATCCAATGGCACGTTTGACGCAAACCGTGCACCTATCTTGTTTTAAGATTAGCACCATATCCGAAAGGCCGAAACGAGCTTCCATCGAGTGCGTCCAAAACGATTTATAAGCCTATGGTACGTCTAGCGCAAACCACGCACCTATCTTGCACCGACACCAACACTGTCTCCAAACGGAAAGAAGCGAGTTTCCACATGACCCACGTCACCTAGGGGTTCCATCGGGTGCGTCCAAAACGATTTGTAAGCCTATGGTACATCTAGCGCAAACCATACACCTATCTTGCACCGACACTAACGCTGTCTCCAAACGGAATGAAGTGAGATTCCACATGACCCACCTCACCTAGGAGTTCCATCAGGTGCGTCCAAAATGATTTCCGAGCCTATGGTACGTTTGACAAAAACCGTGCACCTATCTTACGTCAAGATTAGCACTATATCCGAAAGGTCAAACGAGCTTCCACTTGAGCCTCGTCACCTAGTGGTACCATTGACTACGTCCAAAACGATTTATAAGCCTATGTTACGTCTAGCACAAACCATGCACCTATCTTGCACCGACACCAACACTGTCTCCAAATGCAAAGAAGCGAGATTCCACATGACTCACGTCACCTAGGGGTTCCATCGGGTGCGTCCGAAACGATTTGTAAGCCTTTGGTACATCTAGCGCAAACCATGCACCTATCTTGCACCGAGACTAACACTGTCTCCAAACGGAATGAAGTGAGATTCCACATGACTCACGTCACCTAGGAGTTCCATCGGGTTTGTCCAAAGTGATTTCTGATCCAATGGTACGTTTGACGCAAACCGTGCACCTATCTTATGTCAAGATTAGCACCATATTCGAAAAGGCCGAAACGAGCTTCCATTTGAGCCTCGTCACCTAGTGGTACCATCAAGTGTGTCCAAAACGATTTATGAGCCTATGGTACGTGTAGCGTAAACCATGCACCTATCTTGCACCGACATTAAGACTGTCTCCAAACGGAAAGAAGTGAGATTGCACATGACCCACATCACCTAGCAGTTCCATCAGATGCGTCCAAAATGATTTCCAAGCCTATGGTACATTTGACACAAACCGTGCACCTATCTTGCGTCAAGATTAACACTATATCCGAAAGGCCGAAACGAGCTTCCACTTGAACCTCATCAGCTAGTGGTACCATCGAGTGCGTCCAAAACAATTTATAAGCCTATGGTACGTCTAGCGCAAACTGTGCACCTATCTTGCTTCAAGATTAGCACTATATCCGAAAAGGTCAAACGAAGCTTCCACTTGAGCCTCGTCACCTAGTGGTAGCATCGAAAAGCGCCCAAAATGATTTATAAGCCTAAGGTACGTCTAGCGCAAACCATGCACCCATCTTGCACCGACCTTAACACTGTCTCCAAACGGAAAGAAGTGGGATTCCACATGACCCACATCACCTAGGAGTTCCATCAGGTGTGTCCAAAATGATTTCCGAGCCTCTGGTATGTTTGACGCAAACCGTGCACCTATCTTGCGTCAAGATTAGCACTATATCCGAAAGGCCAAAACGAGCTTCCACTTGAGCCTCGTCACCTAGTGGTACCATCGAGTGCGTCCAAAACGATTTATAAGCCTATGGTACGTCTAGCGCAATCCATCCACCTATCTTGCATTGACACCAACACTGTCTCGAAATGGAAAGAAGCAAGGTTCCACATAACCCACGTGACCTAGGGGTTCCATCGGGTGCGTCCAAAATGATTTGTAAGCCTATGGTACATCTAGCGCAAACAATGCACCTATCTTGCACCGACACTAACACTGTCTCCAAACAGAATGAAGTGAGATTCTACATGACCCACGTCACCTAGGAGTTCCATCGGGTCCGTCCAAAATGATTTCTGATCCAATGGTTCGTTTGACGCAAACCGTGCACCTATCTTGTGTCAAGATTAGCACCATATCCGAAAGGCCGAAACGAGCTTCCACTTGAGCCTCATCACCTAGTGGTACCATCGAGTGAGTCCAAAACGATTTATGAGCCTATGGTACATCTAGCGCATACCATGCACCTATCTTGCACCGACATTAAGACTGTCTCCAAACGGAAAGAAGTGATATTCCACATGACCCACATCACCTAGGAGTTCCATCAGGTGCGTCCAAAACGATTTTCGAGCCTATGGTACGTTTGACGCAAACCGTGCACCTATCTTGCGTCAAGATTAGCACTATATCCGAAAGGCCGAAATGAGCTTCCACTTCAGCCTCGTCACCTAGGGGTACCATCGACTACGTCCAAAATGATTTGTAAGCCTATGGTACATCCAGCGCGAACCATGCACCTATCTTGCACCGACACTAACACTGTCTCCAAACAGAATGAAGTGAGATTCCACATGACCCACGTTACCTAGGAGTTCCATCGGTTGCGTCCAAAATGATTTCTGATCCAATGGCACGTTTGACACAAACCGTGCACCTATCTTGTGTCAAGATTAGCACCATATCCGAAAGGCCGAAACGAGCTTCCACTTGAGCCTCATCACCTAGTGGTACCATCGAGTGAGTCCAAATAGATTTATGAACCTATGGTACGTCTAGCGCATACCATGCACCTATCTTGCACCGACATTAAGACTGTCTCCAAATGAAAAGAAGTGAGATTCCACATGACCCACATCACCTAGGAGTTCCATCAGGTGCGTCCAAAACGATTTCCGAGCCTATGGTACGTTTGACGCAAACCGTGCACCTATCTTGCGTCAAGATTAGCACTATATCCAAAAGGCCGAAACGAGCTTCCACTTCAGCCTCGTCACCTAGGGGTACCATCGACTACGTCCAAAACGATTTGTAAGCCTATGGTACATCCAGCGCGATCCATGCACCTATCTTGCACCGACACTAACATTGTCTCCAAACAGAATGAAGCGAGATTCCACATGACACACGTCACCTAGGAGTTCCATCGGGTGCGTCCAAAATGATTTCTGATCCAATGGCACGTTTGACGCAATTCGTGCACCTATCTTGTGTCAAGATTAGCACCATATCCAAAAGGCCGAAATGAGCTTCCACTTGAGCCTCGTCACCTAGTGGTACCATCGAGTGCGTCCAAAACGATTTATAAGCCTATGGTACGTCTAGCGCAAACCACGCACCTATCTTGCACCGACACCAACACTATCTCCAAACGGAAAGAAGCGAGTTTCCACATGACCCATGTCACCTAGGGGTTCCATCGGGTGCGTCCAAAACGATTTGTAAGCCTATGGTACATCTAGCGCAAACCATACACCTATCTTGCACCGACACTAACGCTGTCTCCAAACGGAATGAAGTGAGATTCCACATGACCCACCTCACCTAGGAGTTCCATCAGGTGCGTCCAAAATGATTTCCGAGCCTATGGTACGTTTGACAAAAACCGTGCACCTATCTTACGTCAAGATTAGCACTATATCCGAAAGGCCAAAACGAGCTTCCACTTGAGCCTCGTCACCTAGTGGTACCATTGACTGCGTCCAAAACGATTTATGAGCCTATGGTACATGTAGCGCAAATCATGCATCTATCTTGCACCGACCTTAACACTGTCTCCAAACGGAAAGAAGTGAGATTCCACATGACCCACATCACCTAGGAGTTCCATCAGGTGCGTCCAAAATGATTTCCGAGCCCCTGGTACGTTTGACGCAAACCGTGCACCTATCTTGCGTCATGATTAGCACTATATCCGAAAGGCCAAAATGAGCTTCCACTTGAGCCTCGTCACCTAGTGGTACCATCGAGTGCGTCCAAAATGATTTATAAGCCTATGGTACGTCTAGCGCAAACCATCCACCTATCTTGCACTGACACCGACATTGTCTCGAAATGGAAAGAAGCAAGGTTCCACATTACCCACGTGACCTAGGGGTTCCATCGGGTGCGTCCAAAATGATTTGTAAGCCTATGGTACATCTAGCGCGAACCATGCACCTATCTTGCACCGACACTAACACTGTCTCCAAATGGAATGAAGTGAGATTCTACATGACCCACGTCACCTAGGAGTTCTATCGGGTCCGTCTAAAATGATTTCTGATCCAATGGTTCGTTTGACGCAAACCGTGCACCTATCCTGTGTCAAGATTAGCACCACATACGAAAGGCCGAAATGAGCTTCCACTTGAGCCTCGTCACCTAGTGGTACCATCGAGTGCGTCCAAAACGATTTATGAGCCTATGGTACGTGTAGCGCAAACCATGCATCTATCTTGCACCGACCTTAACACTGTCTCCAAACGGAAAGAAGTGAGATTCCACATGACCCACATCACCTAGGAGTTCCATTAGGTGCGTCCAAAACGATTTCCGAGCCTCTGGTACGTTTGACGCAAACCGTGCACCTATCTTGCGTCAAGATTAGCACTATATCCGAAAGGCCGAAATGAGGTTCCACTTGAGCCTCGTCACCTAGTCGTACCATCGACTGCGTCCAAAATGATTTATGAGCCTATGCTACGTCTAGCGCATACCGTGCACCTATCTTGCACCGACATTAAGACTGTCTCCAAATGGAAAGAAGTGAGATTCCACATGACCCACATCACCTAGGAGTTCCATCAGGTGCGTCCAAAATGATTTCCGAGCCTATGGTACGTTTGACGCAAATCGTGCACCTATCTTGCGTCAAGATTAGCACTATATCCGAAAGGCCGAAACGAGCTTCCACTTCAGCCTCGTGACCTAGGGGTACCATCCACTGCGTCCAAAGCGATTTATGAGACTATGGTACGTCTAGCGCCTACCATGCACCTATCTTGTACCGACATTAAGACTGTCTCTAAACAGAAAGAAGTGAGATTCCACATGACCCACATCACCTAGGAATTCCATCAGGTGCGTCCAAAACGACTTCCGAGCCTATGGTACATTTGACACAAACCGTGCACCTATCTTGCGTCAAGATTAGCACTATATCCAAAAGGCCAAAACGAGCTTCCACTTGAGCCGCGTCACCTAGTGGTACCATCGACTGCGTCCAAAACGATTTTATAAGCCTATGGTACGTCTAGCGCAAACCATCCACCTATCTTGCACTGACACCAACACTGTCTCGAAATGGAAAGAGGCAAGGTTCCACATAACCCACGTGACCTAGGGGTTCCATCGGGTGTGTCCAAAATAATTTGTAAGCCTATGGTACATCTAGCGCAAACCATGCACCTATCTTGCACCGACACTAACACTGTCTCCAAACGGAAAGAAGTGAGATTCCACATGACCCACATCACCTAGGAGTTCCATCAGGTGCCTCCAAAACGATTTCCGAGCCTCTGGTACGTTTGACGCAAACCGTGCACCTATCTTGCGTCAAGATTAGCACTATATCCGAAAGGCCAAAATGAGCTTCCACTTGAGCCTCGTCACCTAGTGGTACCATCGAGTGCGTCCAAAATGATTTATAAGCCTATGTTACGTCTAGCGCAAACCATCCACCTATCTTGCACTGACACCAACATTGTCTCAAAATGGAAAGAAGCAAGGTTCCACATAACCCACGTGACCTAGGGGTTCCATCGGGTGCGTCCAAAATGATTTGTAAGCCTATGGTACATCTAGCGCAAACCAAGCACCTATCTTGCACCGACACTAACACTGTCTCCAAACGGAATGAAGTGAGATTCTACATGACCCACGTCACCTAGGAGTTCCATCGGGTCCGTCTACAATGATTTCTGATCCAATGGTACGTTTGACGCAAACCGTGCACCTATCTTGCGTCAAGTTTAGCACTATATCCGAAAGGCCGAAACGAGCTTCCACTTGAGCCTCGTCACCTAGTGGTACCATCGACTGCGTCCCAAATGATTTATGAGCCTATGGTACGTCTAGCGCATACCTTGCACCTATCTTGCAACAACATTAAGACTGTCTCCAAATGGAAAGAAGTGAGATTCCACATGACCCACATCACCTAGGAGTTCCATCAGGTGCGTCCAAAATGATTTCCGAGTCTATGGTACGTTTGACGCAAACCGTGCACCTATCTTGCATCAAGATTAGCACTATATCCGAAAGGCCGAAACGAGCTTCCACTTTAGCCTCGTCACCTAGGGGTACCATCCACTGCGTCCAAAAAGATTTATGAGACTATGGTACGTCTAGCGCATACCATCCACCTCTCTTGCACTGACACCAACACTGTCTCGAAATGGAAAGAAGCAAGGTTCCACATAACCCACGTGACCTAGGGGTTCCATCGGGTGCGTCCAAAATGATTTGTAAGCCTATGGTACATCTAGCGCAAACCATGCACCTATCTTGCACCGAAACTAACACTGTCTCCAAACGGAATGAAGTTAGATCAGGTTTGTCCAAAATGATTTCTGATCCAATGGTACGTTTGACGCAAACCGTGCACCTATCTTATGTTAACATTAGCACCATATTCGAAAAGTCTGAAACGAGCTTCCACTTGAGCCTCGTCACCTAGTGGTACCATCAAGTGTGTCCAAAACGATTTATGAGCCTATGGTACATCTAGCGCAAACCATGCACCTATCTTGTACCGACCTTAACACTGTCTCCAAACGGAAAGAAGTGAGATTACACATGACCCACATCACCTAGGAGTTCCATCAGGTGCGTCCAAAATGATTTCTGAGTGAGCTTCCACTTGAACCTCATCACCTAGTGGTACCATCGAGTGCGTCCAAAACAATTTATAAGCCTATGGTACGTCTAGCATAAAACCGTGCACCTATCTTGCTTCAAGATTAGCACTATATCCGAAAGGCCGAAACGACCTTCCACTTGAGCCTCGTCACCTAGTGGTACCATCGAGTGCGTCCAAAACGATTTATAAGGCTAAGGTACGTCTAGCGCAAACCATGCACCTATCTTGCACCGACACCAACACTGTCTTCAAACGGAAAGAAGCGAGATTCCACATGACCCACGTCACCTAGGGGTTCCATCGGGTGCATCCAAAATGATTTGTAAGCCTATGGTACATCTAGCGCAAACCATGCACCTATCTTGCACCGACACTAATACTGTCTCCAAACGGAATGATGTGAGATTCCACATGACCCACGTCACCTAGGAGGTCCATCGGGTGCGTCCAAAATGATTTCTGATCCAATGGTACGTTTGACGCAAACCGTGCACCTATCTTGTGTCAAGATTAGCACCATATCCGAAAGGCCGAAATGAGCTTCCACTTGAGCCTCGTCACCTAGTGGTACCATCGAGTGCGTCCAAAATGATTTATGAGTCTATGGTACGTGTAGCGCAAACCATGCATCTATCTTGCACCGACCTTAACACTGTCTCCAAACGGAAAGAAGTGAGATTCCACATGACCCACATTGCCTAGGAGTTCCATTAGGTGCGTCCAAAACGATTTCCGAGCCTCTGGTACGTTTGACGCAAACCGTGCACCTATCTTGCGTCAAGATTAGCACTATATCCGAAAGGCCGAAACGAGCTTCCACTTGAGCCTCGTCACCTAGTGGTACCATCGACTGCGTCCAAAACGATTTATGAGCCTATGCTACGTCTAGCGCATATCGTGCACCTATCTTGCACCGACATTAAGACTGTCTCCAAATGGAAAAAAGTGAGATTCCACATGACTCACATCACCTAGGAGTTCCATCAGGTGTGTCCAAAATGATTTCCGAGCCTATGGTACGTTTGACGCAAATCGTGCACCTATCTTGCGTCAAGATTAGCACTATATCCGAAAGGCCGAAATGAGCTTCCACTTCAGCCTCGTCACCTAGGGGTACCATCCACTGCGTCCAAAACGATTTATGAGCCTATGGTACGTCTAGCGCGTACCATGCACCTATCTAGCACCGACATTAAGACTGTCTCCAAACGGAAAGAAGTGAGATTCCACATGACCCACATCACCTAGGAGTTCCATCAGATGCGTCCAAAACGATTTCCAAGCCTATGGTACGTTTGATACAAACCGTGCACCTATCTTGCGTCAAGATTATCACTATATCCAAAAGGCCGAAACGAGCTTCCACTTGAACCTCATCACCTAGTGGTACCATCGAGTGCGTTCAAAATAATTTATAAGCCTATGGTACGTCTAGCGCAAACCGTGCACCTATCTTGCTTCAAGATTAGCACTATATCGAAAAGGTCAAACGACCTTCCACTTGAGCCTCGTCACCTAGTGGTACCATCGAAAGGCCCAAAACGATTTATAAGGCTAAGGTACGTCTAGCGCAAACCGTGCACCTATCTTGCACCGACACCAACACGTCCTTCAAACGGAAAGAAGCGAGATTCCACATGACCCACGTCACCTAGGGGTTCCATCGGGTGCGTCCAAAATGATTTGTAAGCCTATGGTACATCTAGCGCAAACCATGCACCTATCTTGCACCGACACTAACACTGTCTCCAAACGGAATGAAGTGAGATTCCACATGACCCACGTCACCTAGGAGGTCCATCGAAAAAGGCCCAAAATGATTTTCGATCCAATGGTACGCGTTTGACGCAAAACCGTGCACCTATCTTGTGTCAAGATTAGCGCCATATCCGAAAAGGCCAAAACGAGCTTCCACTTGAGCCTCGTCACCTAGTGGTACCATCGAAAAGGCCCAAAACGATTTATGAGCCTATGGTACGTGTAGAAGCGCAAAACCATCCACCTATTTTCCATTGACACCAACATTGTCTCGAAATGGAAAGAAGCAAGGTTCCACATAACCCACGTGACCTAGGGGTTCCATCGGGTGCGCCCAAAATGATTTGTAAGCCTATGGTACATCTAGCGCAAAACCATGCACCTATCTTGTACCGAGACTAACATCTGTCTCCAAACGGAATGAAGTGAGATTCCACATGACCCACGTCACCTAGGAGTTCCATCGGGTTTGTCCAAAATGATTTACGATCCAATGGTGGTACGTTTGACGCAAACCGTGCACCTATCTTATGTCAAGATTAGCACCATATTCGAAAAGGCCGAAACGAGCTTCCACTTGAGCCTCGTCACCTAGTGGTACCATCAAGTGTGTCCAAAACGATTTATGAGCCTATGGTACGTCTAGCGCAAACCATGCACCTATCTTGCACCGACATTAAGACTGTCTCCAAACGGAAAGAAGTGAGATTCCACATGACCCACATCACCTAGGAGTTCCATCAGATGCGTCCAAAATGATTTCCAAGCCTATGGTACATTTGACACAAACTCTGCACCTATCTTGCGTCAAGATTAACACTATATTCGAAAGGCCGAAACGAGCTTCCACTTGAACCTCATCACCTAGTGGTACCATCGAAAAGCGCCCAAAACAATTTATAAGCCTATGGTACGTCTAGCGCAAACCGTGCACCTATCCTGTGTCAAGATTAGCACCATATCCGAAAGGCCGAAACGAGCTTCCACTTGAGCCTCATCACCTAGTGGTACCATCGAGTGAGTCCAAATAGATTTATGAGCCTATGGTACGTCTAGCGCATACCATGCACCTATCTTGCACCGACATTAAGACTGTCTCCAAACGCAAAGAAGTGAGATTCCACATGACCCACATCACCTAGGAGTTCCATCAGGTGCGTCCAAAATGATTTCCGAGCCTATGGTACGTTTGACGCAAACCGTGCACCTATCTTGCGTCAAGATTAGCACTATATCCGAAAGGCCGAAACGAGCTTCCACTTCAGCCTCGTCACCTAGGGGTACCATCGACTACGTCCAAAATGATTTGTAAGCCTATGGTACATCCAGCGCAAACCATGCACCTATCTTGCACCAACACTAACACTGTCTCCAAACAGAATGAAGTGAGATTCCACATGACCCACCTCTCCTAGGAGTTCCATCAGGTGCGTGCAAAATGATTTCTAAGCCTATGGTACGTTTGACGCAAACCGTTCACCTATCTTGCGTCAAGATTAGCACCATATCCGAAAAGCCGAAACGAGCTTCCACTTGAGCCTCGTCACCTAGTGGTACCATCGACTGCATCCAAAACGATTTATAAGCCTATGGTACGTCTAGCGCAAACCACGCAGCTATCTTGCACCGACACCAACACTGTCTCCAAACAGAAAGAAGCGAGTTTCCACATGACCCACGTCACCTAGCGGTTCCATCGGGTGCGTCCAAAACGATTTGTCAGCCTATGGTACATCTAGCACAAACCATACACCTATCTTGCACCGACACTAACGCTGTCTCCAAACGGAATGAAGTGAGATTCCACATGACCCACCTCACCTAGGAGTTCTATCGGGTCCGTCCAAAATGATTTCTGATCCAATGGTTTGTTTGACGCAAACCGTGCACCTATCCTGTGTCAAGATTAGCACCATATCCGAAAGGCCGAAATGAGCTTCCACTTGAGCCTCGTCACCAAGTGGTACCATCGAGTGCGTCCAAAATGATTTATGAGCCTATGGTACATGTAGCGCAAACCATGCATCTATCTTGCACCGACCTTAACACTGTCTCCAAACTGAAAGAAGTGAGATTCCACATGACCCACATCACCTAGGAGTTCCATCGGGTGCGTCCAAAATGATTTCTGATCCAATGGCACGTTTGACGCAAACCGTGCACCTATCTTGTGTCAAGATTAGCACCATATCCGAAAGGCCGAAATGAGCTTCCACTTGAGCCTCGTCACCTAGTGGTACCATCGAGTGTGTCCAAAACGATTTATAAGCCTATGGTACGTCTAGCGCAAACCACGCACCTATCTTGCACCGACACCAACACTGTCTCCAAACAGAAAGAAGCGAGTTTCCACATGACCCACGTCACCTAGCGGTTCCATCGGGTGCGTCCAAAATGATTTGTCAGCCTATGGTACATCTAGCACAAACCATACACCTATCTTGCACCGACACTAACGCTGTCTCCAAACGGAATGAAGTGAGATTCCACATGACCCACCTCACCTAGGAGTTCTATCGGGTCCGTCCAAAATGATTTCTGATCCAATGGTTTGTTTGACGCAAACCGTGCACCTATCCTGTGTCAAGATTAGCACCATATCCGAAAGGCGAAATGAGCTTCCACTTGAGCCTCGTCACCAAGTGGTACCATCGAAAAGGCCCAAAATGATTTATGAGCCTATGGTACATGTAGCGCAAAACCATGCATCTATCTTGCACCGACCTTAACACTGCTCCAAACTGAAAGAAGTGAGATTCCACATGACCCACATCACCTAGGAGTTCCATCAAAAGGCCCAAAACGATTTCTGAGCCTCTGGTACGTTTGATGCAAACCGTGCACCTATCTTGCGTCAAGATTAGCACTATATCCGAAAGGCCAAAATGAGCTTCCACTTGAGCCTCGTCACCTAGTGGTACCATCGAGTGCGTCCAAAATGATTTATAAGCCTATGGTACGTCTAGCGCAAACCATCCACCTATCTTGCACTAACACCAACGTTGTCTCGAAATAGAAAGAAGCAAGGTTCCACATAACCCACGTGACCTAGGGGTTCCATCGGGTGCGTCCAAAATGATTTGTAAGCCTATGGTACATCTAGCGCAAACCATGCACCTATCTTGCACCGACACTAACACTGTCTCCAAACGGAATGAAGTGAGATTCTACATGACCCCCGTCACCTAGGAGTTCCATCGGGTCCGTCTAAAATGATTTCTGATCCAATTGTTCGTTTGACGCAAACCGTGCACCTATCTTGCGTCAAGATTAGCACTATATCCGAAAGGCCGAAACAAGCTTCCACTTGAGCCTCGTCACCTAGTGGTACCATCGACTGCGTCCAAAACGATTTATGAGCCTATGCTACGTCTAGCGCATACCGTGCACCTATCTTGCACCGACATTAAGACTGTCTCCAAATGGAAAGAAGTGAGATTCCACATGACCCACATCACCTAGGAGTTCCATCAGGTGTGTCCAAAATGATTTCCGAGCCTATGGTACGTTTGACGCAAATCGTGCACCTATCTTGCGTCAAGATTAGCACTATATCCGAAAGGCCGAAATGAGCTTCCACTTCAGCCTCGTCACCTAGGGGTACCATCCACTGCGTCCAAAATGATTTATGAGACTATGGTACGTCTAGCGCATACCATGCACCTATCTTGCACCGACATTAAGACTGTCTCCAAACAGAAAGAAGTGAGATTCCACATGACCCACATCACCTAGGAGTTCCATTAGGTGTGTCCAAAACGACTTGGTACATTTGACACAAACCGTGCACCTATCTTGCGTCAAGATTAGCACTATATCCAAAAGGCCAAAACGAGCTTCCACTTGAGCCGCGTCACCTAGTGGTACCATCGACTGCGTCCAAAATGATTTTATAAGCCTATGGTACGTCTAGCGCAAACCATCCACCTATCTTGCACTGACACCAACACAGTCTCGAAATGGAAAGAAGCAAGGTTCCACATAACCCACGTGACCTAGGGGTTCCATCGGGTGCGTCCAAAATGATTTGTAAGCCTATGGTACATCTAGCGCAAACCATGCACCTATCTTGCACCGACACTAACACTGTCTCCAAACGGAAAGAAGTGAGATTCCACATGACCCACATCACCTAGGAGTTCCATCAGGTGCGTCCAAAATGATTTCCGAGCCTCTGGTACGTTTGACGCAAACCGTGCACCTATCTTGCGTCAAGATTAGCACTATATCGAAAAGGCCAAAATGAGCTTCCACTTGATTCTCGTCACCTAGTGGTACCATCGAGTGCGTCCAAAATGATTTATAAGCCTATGGTACGTCTAGCGCAAACCATCCACCTATCTTGCACTGACACCAACATTGTCTCGAAATGGAAAGAAGCAAGGTTCCACATAACCCACGTGACCTAGGGGCTCCATCGGGTGCGTCCAAAATGATTTGTAAGCCTATGGTACATCTAGCGCAAACCATGCAACTATCTTGCACCGACACTAACACTATCTCCAAATGGAATGATGTGAGATTCTACATGACCCACGTCACCTAGGAGTTCCATCGGGTCCGTCTACAATGATTTCTGATCCAATGGTTCGTTTGACGCAAACCGTGCACCTATCCTGTGTCAAGATTAGCACCATATCAGAAAGGCCGAAATGAGCTTCCACTTGAGCCTCGTTACCTAGTGGTACCATCGAGTGCGTCCAAAATGATTTATGAGCCTATGGTACGTGTAGCGCAAACCATGCATCTATCTTGCATCGACCTTAACACTGTCTCCAAACGGAAAGAAGTGAGATTCCACATGACCCACATCACCTAGGAGTTCCATTAGGTGCGTCCAAAACGATTTCCGAGCCTCTGGTACGTTTCACGCAAACCGTGCACCTATCTTGCGTCAAGATTAGCACTATATCCGAAAGGCCAAAACGAGCTTCCACTTGAGCCTCGTCACCTAGTGGTACCATCGACTGCGTCCCAAACGATTTATGAGCCTATGGTACGTCTAGCGCATACCATGCACCTATCTTGCACCGACATTAAGACTGTCTCCAATTGGAAAGAAGTGAGATTCCACATGACCCACATCACCTAGGAGTTCCATCAGGTGCGTCCAAAACGACTTCCGAGCCTATGGTACATTTGACACAAACCGTGCACCTATCTTGCGTGAAGATTAGCACTATATCCAAAAGGCCAAAACGAGCTTCCACTTGAGCCGCGTCACCTAGTGGTACCATCGACTGCGTCCAAAACGATTTTATAAGCCTACGGTACGTCTAGCGCAAACCATCCACCTATCTTGCACTGACATCAACACTGTCTCGAAATGGAAAGAAGCAAGGTTCCACATAACCCACGTGACCTAGGGGTTCCATCGGGTGCGTCCAAAATGATTTGTAAGCCTATGGTACATCTAGCGCAAACCATGCACCTATCTTGCACCGACACTAACACTGTCTCCAAACGGAATGAAGTGAGATTCTACATGACCCCCGTCACCTAGGAGTTCCATCGGGTCCGTCTAAAATGATTTCTGATCCAATTGTTCGTTTGACGCAAACCGTGCACCTATCTTGCGTCAAGATTAGCACTATATCCGAAAGGCCAAAACGAGCTTCCACTTGAGCCTCGTCACCTAGTGGTACCATCGACTGCGTCCAAAACAATTTATGAGCCTATGGTACGTCTAGCGCATACCATGCACCTATCTTGCACCGACATTAAGACTGTCTCCAAATGGAAAGAAGTGAGATTCCACATGACCCACATCACCTAGGAGTTCCATCAGATGCGTCCAAAATGATTTCCAAGCCTACGGTACATTTGACACAAACCGTGCACCTATCTTGCGTCAAGATTAACACTATATCCAAAAGGCCGAAACGAGCTTCCACTTGAACCTCATCACCTAGTGGTACCATCGAGTGCGTCCAAAACAATTTATAAGCCTATGGTACGTCTAGCGCAAACCGTGCACCTATCTTGCTTCAAGATTAGCACTATATCCGAAAGGCCGAAACGACCTTCCACTTGAGCCTCGTCACCTAGTGGTACCATCGAGTGCGTCCAAAATGATTTATAAGGCTAAGGTACGTCTAGCGCAAACCATGCACCTATCTTGCACCGACACCAACACTGTCTTCAAACGGAAAGAAGCGAGATTCCACATGACCCACGTCACCTAGGGGTTCCATCGGGTGCGTCCAAAACGATTTGTAAGCCTATGGTACATCTAGCGCAAACCATGCACCTATCTTGCACCGACACTAACACTGTCTCCAAACGGAATGAAGTGAGATTCCACATGACCCACGTCACCTAGGAGGTCCATCGGGTGCGTCCAAAATGATTTCTGATCCAATGGTACGTTTGACGCAAACCGTGCACCTATCTTGTGTCAAGATTAGCATCATATCCGAAAGGCCAAAACGAGCTTCCACTTGAGCCTCGTCACCTAGTGGTACCATCGAGTGCGTCCAAAACGATTTTTGAGCCTATGGTACGTCTAGCGCAAACCATCCACCTATCTTGCATTGACACCAACACTGTCTCGAAATGGAAAGAAGCAAGGTTCCACATAACCCACGTGACCTAGGGGTTCCATCGGGTGCGTCCAAAATGATTTGTAAGCCTATGGTACATCTAGCGCAAACCATGCACCTATCTTGCACCGAGACTAACACTGTCTCCAAACGGAATGAAGTGAGATTCCACATGACCCACGTCACCTAGGAGTTCCATCAGGTTTGTCCAAAATGATTTCTGATCCAATGGTACGTTTGACGCAAACCGTGCACCTATCTTATGTCAAGATTAGCACCATATTCGAAAAGGCCGAAACGAGCTTCCACTTGAGCCTCGTCACCTAGTGGTACCATCAAGTGTGTCCAAAACGATTTATGAGCCTATGGTACGTCTAGCGCAAACCATGCACCTATCTTGCACCGACATTAAGACTGTCTCCAAACGGAAAGAAGTGAGATTCCACATGACCCACATCACCTAGGAGTTCCATCAGATCGTCCAAAATGATTTCCAAGCCTATGGCACGTTTGACACAAACCGTGCACCTATCTTGCGTCAAGATTAACACTATATCCGAAAGGCCGAAACGAGCTTCCACTTGAGCCTCATCACCTAGTGGTACCATCGAAAGCGCCCAAAACAATTTATAAGCCAATGGTACGTCTTAGCGCAAAACCGTGCACCTATCTTGCTTCAAGATTAGCACTATATCCGAAAAGGTCAAACGAGCTTCCACTTGAGCCTCGTCACCTAGTGGTACCATCGAGTGCGTCTAAAACGATTTATAAGCCTAAGGTACGTCTAGCGCAAACCATGCACCTATCTTGCACCGACCTTAACACTGTCTCCAAACGGAAAGAAGTGGGATTCCACATGACCCACATCACATAGGAATTCCATCAGGTGCGTCCAAAACGATTTCCGGCGTGCTCTGCACGTTTGGCGCAAAACTGTGCACCTATCTTGCGCCAAGATTAGCACTATATCCGAAAGGCCAAAACGAGCTTCCACTTGAGCCTCGTCACCTAGTGGTACCATCGAGTGCGTCCAAAACGATTTATAAGCCTATGGTACGTCTAGCGCAAACCATCCACCTATCTTGCATTGACACCAACACTGTCTCGAAATGGAAAGAAGCAAGGTTCCACATAACCCACGTGACCTAGGCGTTCCATCGGGTGCGTCCAAAATGATTTGTAAGCCTATGGTACATCTAGCGCAAACAATGCACCTATCTTGCACCGACACTAACACTGTCTCCAAACGGAATGAAGTGAGATTCTACATGACCCACGTCACCTAGGAGTTCCATCGGGTCCGTCCAAAATGATTTCTGATCCAATGGTTCGTTTGACGCAAACCGTGCACCTATCCTGTGTCAAGATTAGCACCATATCCGAAAGGCCAAAACGAGCTTCCACTTGAGCCTCATCACCTAGTGGTACCATCGAGTGAGTCCAAAATGATTTATTAGCCTATGGTACGTCTAGCGCATACCATGCACCTATCTTGCACCGACATTAAGACTGTCTCCAAATGGAAAGAAGTGAGATTCCACATGACCCACATCACCTATGAGTTCCATCAGGTGCGTCCAAAATGATTTCTGAGCCTATGGTACGTTTGACGCAAACCGTGCACCTATCTTGCGTCAAGATTAGCACTATATCCGAAAGGCCGAAACGAGCTTCCACTTCAGCCTCGTCACCTAGGGTGTAACACCCCTGGTGTTTAGCTTTCACATTTGCACTGCATTTCATGAACATGAGCATCATGCATCCCTTTGTGAACTTATAGCACATGAAACATAATTTCGAAACATTGCAACGTGTTGTATATTTCATGTGTGTTGTTCTTTATGAAATGTAAAGTGTGCAACACTTAAGTGCAACATGTGCCACTCACTTAGTGAAACAATATTAGTTAATACTATGCAACAAGATCATGAAACATGTGAAACATGACTATGAAACATTTGCAACATTTCTTATGTTTTCCATTGTTTCAGTGTATACCTTGATCGATTCTTGTGTGACCAATGCATGGTGTGGCTAGAAATGCTTGTAAGTAACTTAGTTACACTTAGAATGTCATTAGGAACAATGGTCATGTTGATCATTTTGCCTAATTAGGTTTCCAAGTCATGGTTGACCAATTTGGACCCCTAGAGCTCCTGTGTTTGACTGTTTAAAAAGTGTAGCTTAGGATGTTTGCATGTCTGAGCAACCTAAAGCAAAGTTGTAGAGGATTATATGTGGAACAAAAGTTATTTTGTGACCAACTCATGAAAATGTGCACAACATGCTCAAAAGGGTCCCACAAGCCAGTTTTGGGGTTGATTCAACACTTAAAAATATTTCTAAGTATGAAAACCGACTTTCAGTTTCATGTACCCTAGTTGAGAGCTCAGAGTCTGCAAACCAAGCCGAACTAGCTCGAGCTCCAATTGTGAAAGTTGTAGACCACATGTAGATCTCCATCTTTGTTAACTAAGACATGAGCTAGATCATCACGGTTTAGAAATTAATCACCACCAAATATCGCTTTGTCATCGGCTTCATCAGCTCGATGGCGTTCGACCGACCGGTCATGGCCGACCAATGACAGAGGATGGCGCGGCAGTGGTCGCCACGCCTTTCAATTGGCCTGACCGCGCGCGTGTGCTGGCCGGATTGAAATGGACGACGCCACCAGCTCACTCCACTTCCATTTCCTCTTCTTCACTGCGTGCAAGCCGAGGCGGGATCGAGGGCGACGCCATCGCCATCGCGGCCACGCCGAGCTCGTGTGCCTTGTCGCCGTCGCTGCGTCTCCGCCGATTCGAACCACCCAAAGCTCCACCATAGCCTCTGTTTGCTCGTCCACCTCGCCGTTGTGTCGTTGAGTCAAGGGTGAGGCCACATTTCTTCTTCCCCCGCCGGAGCGCCATTGCCGCCGTTGGTTCCGATGAGCTCTCACGCGCCGCCGTCGTGTCTCACCTCGCTCTATCTCGCTCATAGCTCAGCCTTGAGCTCCTCTATCTCGTCGTCATCTCCGCGCAGCCGCTTCGACGTTTGGTATGGCCGCTTAGTGGTCGCTCGCCGCCGCCGTCCGAGGCTCGCCGGAGTTGGACCTCGCCGTGGTCATGCTAGCTAGGGTTCTTCTCACCTCTGTTTTCTACCTCGCTAGCTCCATAGTAACACCGTGAAGCTCGTACCAAGCTCGTGGAGCCAGCCGTGGCTTGCCGTCGTCGGCAGCTCACGCCGAGCCTTGCCGTGCCGCCATCATCACCGCGTGGCAAGCTCCTCACGCTAGGTCGAAGCGCTTAGCTAGTAGCACCAATCGAACCCTCAAAGACGGAGGTCACGCCGGTGTCCTTGATTTCGTTGGAGGAGGCCGCCGGCAGAAGCCCGCCGTGTGTCGCGCCGTCGAAGCGCCTCCTCTGCTTCTCGCTCTCTCGGCGGGTGGGGTCGGGTGACATCGGGACCCGCATGTCGATGGTCGAGCGATCTTAGGGCTAGTTCAAAATACAGTTTTGAATGCTGATTTGTGATTTTGTAACTCCCAATTGGTAGATCCAAATTGAGTACTTCCAATTTTGTTAGACTCACAGTTAGGTCTAGTATTTAAGAAAATATATCTTGAGCACATTTTGTAGAAATTTTGGATGAATTAAATAGGAACTTGAAAAGTGTTTTTGAGTGCATGCAAACTTGTTTAAATCATATCTTGAGTTTACGTGATCCAAAAATTGTGAAATTTTGTGGGTAAGCTAGTATTGCTTAGTAGAAGCTCTGGTTAAAATTTGAGTCATTGCATGTGTAGTTTTTGAGTTATAGATTTTCCTTTTATCATTGGATGATTCTTGTGGGAATTTTTTAGTAATTTATTTATGAATCCATTGACTATGAAATTTGTTGGAGAGTATCCCAGTACCTTAAGGATGCAAGGAAAAATATGAAATCTGTTGCTTGACACTTTTCACTAAGGTTTCCTAATTATGCCATTTTAAGCCATTCTGCCTTACCATTTTTGTGTAGGTTGTTATACTTACTCAAATGGTGTGAAATTTTTATGGTAGTCTATTTAGAGCATGTAGTGTCTACTGTAATTTTTGTAGAATTAATGGGGCAGTTTTCATATATGTTTACTATTTCCCCTAATTAATTAAATAAATTAAGAAAGGTATTAAGAGAAATGTTTTGGTGATGGACACCCTACTTTCTGGTGTTCTTGTGATATGTGTGATATGTCAGTAAAGTTGGTTTTGTCCAATTAAGCGTTTATATCATAAGTTAACAATTATTTGTTGCATTATGTCCCTCTGGACAGATCTGGGGACTTTGGAAAGTTCCCCATGATAATATGGTTTTCTGTGCTTGTGATGAATACAAAAGTTGTAGATAATTTTTGTATCTAGCTCCTGTCAAAATTTGAGGGCATTTGGCCCAGTAGTTTAGAAACTACAGCTGTTTAAAGTTAGGTTCCTGTTTTGCTTACTCTCTGCCTTGTGAGGACAAAGTTCTGTTGAATTATGAATTCGAGCTGGTAAAGTGTCGAATCATGCTTCGAGGTCTAAAAATGAATTGTAGACAATTTCATAAGCTTTCCAGATTGTCTTGTTTCATGTCATTTGGAATTATAAATCTCCAGTTATGGCTAGTTTACTGTACCGATACATAGTCTTCATTTGCTGAAATACAAATGCTTGATTGAATGTGTTGCAATGTAATCGTTGATTGTTTGGGGGTTAGCCTAACTTGAAAATATGCTTAGGTGCAGGTGCTAGGTCATTAACTGAAGATGAGCAATTATACATTAGGTTGTATAAACTTGGTAAGTAAAGTGATTTGAATAGGGCTTAAGTTGGAATATGCAAACTACAGCGAACATGTGCATTCTCCGAGCATCCCTGACAGTCGTTCATGTGCATCCATGATATTTATCTTGCGCACTCATGCAATAGGTGTGCCGGAGGGAGTGACGTTGCTGGAGTTTGAGGGAGCCAACCAGGAGGAGGAACCCGAGGTGCAGGAAGTCGACGAAGCAGTCGCCGCGGGGGATTTGCCTGAGTGCCCTGACCACCAACCTTCCTCGTTCCTGAAAGGCAAGCCCCGGAGCATATTAAGCCTCCCATGTTTTTGCAAATACTTTGAGTACCTTTTATTGTTGATGATGCATTAAGTATAGGAATTGGTTGGAACCAATTGCTGCATTATATATCCTTCCTTGTCCGAGATATCGCCTTTGGAATCCTATTTAAGTTCGTAAACGGGTTATATGCTTAGCCATGCTTAGTGCGGTAGAAGTCGGGTGATTTCCTATCACTGCGAGCTTTAGGATGAGGTGGATCACGGTTGGCTATATTTGCTATCGTGGAAAAGAACCATGTGATTAATGAATTAAGACCAGGCGGGGTCTTGTGTAGGTTTGAACATAGTGACTCCGTCGAGTCGTTTAAGGACCGTCACGTCAGACGTCCTCATGTCATGTTGAACGTAGCCTAACACTTAGCTGGCCGGATAAGTCGTTCCGATCATGAAGCCTAGTAGCTAGACTCGGCCGGGGACGAAAGCGATGGCGGCATTCTGGAGGTAGTAAGGATGTGCGGAGAGCCATTGGCATAAGTCCAAGGCGGGTTAGAGTCCCGAACAACCTTGGCGAGTGGTTCTCACGAGAATGTCGATCCGATCGGACTCGTGACTCTTAATCGTACCTAAAGGTGACTTGTTTGCGACTCCGACGGAGAAGCGGGGTTTGTGTTTAGGAATACCCTCTCGGTGGATAGGAATCGATTCAATCGCCGTCTCTCCCGGATAGTGAGAACTTGGTGAGCAAATGACAACGTAGATTCAATTAATTTAACGATATGGTTAAATGGATGATGATGATAAGGTTGCCAATGAATACCGATATGGTTATTAATGTTTGCACCCTAATAATATGATTGCTTAGTACACGGTGCTAATATAGTTGTCGTTAATGGCTAAAAAGTCACCGCTAGTCCGAGCTAAGATTTGATCATTATTACTTATGCTTTTCTACAAAAGAAAGTGTCACCAGATCCACTACAATAAGCTTTGCATAATCCTTGGTGTCATTTATTTTGGTTTCGGCGGGTAAGTCTAGCTGAGTACATTCCCATACTCGTGGTTTATTTCCCTCTTATTGCAGATGACCTTCTATATCGGGATTACGTAAGTATTGTCTCCACCGGCGGGTGATGAAGACTAGATCATGGGCATGATCTCTGTTCCCTTATCTGAATGCTTTTGCGGGCTGTGATCAGCGAACCAGTATGTGTATTTGAACTCGAGTGTGTGAGTTAAACTATTTGCTTCTGCATGTTTTACAAGACTTGTTTTGTAATAACATTGACTCTGTGTTGATGTAATCTATTTGCAAACGTCTGTGAAATGTTGTAACGTACGATATGTTATGTTGAATTACTGTGATCTTGGTTGTATGCAAGTTGGTTTGAAATCCCTCGAGATTTCAGTTGACTACCGGGTTTATATGGGCTCAAGTTCGAGAATTTGATCGTTTCGGCGATTGTTTTTGTACTTGTGCTCTTATAAATTGGTCGGTTCTGTGACATAGGGGTACCATCGACTACGTCCAAAACGATTTGTAAGCCTATGGTACATCCAGCGCGAACCATGCACCTATCTTGCACCGACACTAACACTGTCTCCAAACAGAATGAAGTGAGATTCCACATGACCCACGTCACCTAGGAGTTCCATTGGGTGCGTCCAAAACGATTTCTGATCCAATGGCACGTTTGACGCAAACCGTGCACCTATCTTGTGTCAAGATTAGCACCATATCCGACAGGCCGAAATGAGCTTCCACTTGAGCCTCGTCACCTAGTGGTACCATCCAGTGCGTCCAAAACGATTTATAAGCCTATGGTACGTCTAGGGCAAACCACGCACCTATCTTGCACCGACACCAACACTGTCTCCAAATGGAAAGAAGCGAGTTTCCACATGACCCACGTCACCTAGGGGTTCCATCGGGTGCGTCCAAAACGATTTGTAAGCCTATGGTACATCTAGCGCAAACCATACACCTATCTTGCACCGACACTAACGCTGTCTCCAAACGGAATGAAGTGAGATTCCACATGACCCACCTCACCTAGGAGTTCCATCAGGTGCGTCCAAAATGATTTCCGAGCCTATGGTACGTTTGACAAAAACCGTGCACCTATCTTACGTCAAGATTAGCACTATATCCGAAAGGCCGAAACGAGCTTCCACTTGAGCCTCGTCACCTAGTGGTACCATTGACTGCGTCCAAAACGATTTATAAGCCTATGGTACGTCTAGCACAAACCATGCACCTATCTTGCACCGACACCAACACTGTCTCCAAACGGAAAGAAGCGAGATTCCACATGACTCACGTCACCTAGTGGTTCCATCGGGTGCGTCCGAAATGATTTGTAAGCCTTTGGTACATCTAGCGCAAACCATGCACCTATCTTGCACCGACACTAACACTGTCTCCAAACGGAATGAAGTGAGATTCCACATGACCCACGTCACCTAGGAGTTCCATCAGGTTTGTCCAAAATGATTTCTGATCCAATGGTACGTTTGACGCAAACCATGCACCTATCTTATGTCAAGATTAGCACCATATTCAAAAAGGCCGAAATGAGCTTCCACTTGAGCCTCGTCACCTAGTGGTACCATCAAGTGTGTCCAAAATGAATTATGAGCCTATGGTACATCTAGCGCAAACCATGCACCTATCTTGCACCGACATTAAGACTGTCTCCAAACGGAAAGAAGTGAGATTCCACATGACCCACATCACCTAGGGAGTTCCATCGGATCGCCCAAAATGATTTCCAAGCCTATGGTACGTTTGACACAAACCGTGCACCTATCTTGCGTCAAGATTAACACTATATCCAAAAGGCCGAAACGAGCTTCCACTTGAACCTCATCACCTAGTGGTACCATCGAGTGCGTCCAAAACAATTTGTAAGCCTATGGCACGTCTAGCGCAAACCATGCACCTATCTTGCTTCAAGATTAGCACTATATCCGAAAGGCCGAAACGAGCTTCCACTTGAGCCTCGTCACCTAGTGGTACCATTGAGTGTGTCCAAAACGATTTATAACCCTAAGGTACGTCTAGCGCAAACCATGCACCTATCTTGCACCGACACCAACACTGTCTTCAAACGGAAAGAAGCGAGATTCCACATGACCCACATCACCTTGGGGTTCCATCGGGTGCGTCCAAAACGATTTGTAAGCCTATGGTACATCTAGCGCAAACCATGCACCTATCTTGCACCGACACTAACACTGTTTCCAAACGGAATGAAGTGAGATTCCACATGACCCACGTCACCTAGGAGGTCCATCGGGTGCGTCCAAAATGATTTCTGATCCAATGGTACGTTTGACGCAAACCGTGCACCTATCTTGTGTCAAGATTAGCACCATATCCGAAAGGCCAAAATGAGCTTCCACTTGAGCCTCGTCACCTAGTGGTACCATCGAGTGCGTCAAAAACGATTTATGAGCCTATGGTACATCTAGCGCAAACCATGCACCTATCTTGCACCGACCTTAACACTGTCTCCAAACGGAAAGAAGTGGGATTCCACATGACCCACATCACCTAGGAGTTCCATCAGGTGCGTCCAAAATGATTTCCGAGCCTCTGGTACGTTTGACACAAACCGTGCACCTATCTTGCGTCAAGATTAGCACTTTATCCAAAAGGCCAAAATGAGCTTCCACTTGAGCCTCGTCACCTAGTGGTACCATCGAGTGCGTCCAAAACGATTTATAAGCCTATGGTACGTCTAGCGCAAACCATCCACCTATCTTGCACGGACACCAACGTTGTCTCGAAATGGAAAGAAGCAAGGTTCCACATAATCCACGTGACCTAAGGGTTCCATCGGGTGCGTCCAAAATGATTTGTAAGCCTATGGTACATCTAGCGCAAACCATGCACCTATCTTGCACCGACACTAACACTGTCTCCAAACGGAATGAAGTGAGATTCTACATGACCCACATCACCTAGGAGTTCCATCGGGTCCGTCCAAAATGATTTCTGATCCAATGGTTTGTTTGACGCAAACCGTGCACCTATCCTGTGTCAAGATTAGCACCATATCCGAAAGGCCGAAACGAGCTTCCACTTGAGCCTCGTCACCTAGTGGTACCATCGAGTGCGTCCAAAACGATTTATGAGCCTATGGTACATGTAGCGCAAACCATGCATCTATCTTGCACCGACCTTAACACTGTCTCCAAACGGAAAGAAGTGAGATTCGACATGACCCACATCACCTAGGAGTTCCATCAGGTGCGTCCAAAACGATTTCCGAGCCTCTGGTACGTTTGACGCAAACCGTGCACCTATCTTGCGTCAAGATTAGCACTATATCCGAAAGGCCAAAATGAGCTTCCACTTGAGCCTCGTCACCTAGTGGTACCATCGAGTGCGTCCAAAACAATTTATGAGCCTATGGTACGTCTAGCGCAAACCATGCATCTATCGTGCACCGACCTTAACACTGTCTCCAAACGGAAAGAAGTGAGATTCCACATGACCCACATCACCTAGGAGTTCCATTAGGTGCGTCCAAAACGATTTCCGAGATTCTGGTACGTTTGACGCAAACTGTGCACCTATCTTGCGTCAAGATTAGCACTATATCCGAAAGGCCGAAACAAGCTTCCACTTGAGCCTCGTCACCTAGTGGTACCCTCGACTACGTCCCAAACGATTTATGAGCCTATGGTACGTCTAGCGCATACCATGCACCTATCTTGCTCTGACATTAAGACTGTCTCCAAATGGAAAGAAGTGAGATTCCACATGACCCACATCACCTAGGAGTTCCATCGGGTGCTTCCAAAATGATTTCCGAGCCTATGGTACGTTTGACGCAAACCGTGCACCTATCTTGCATCAAGATTAGCACTATATCTGAAAGGCCGAAACGAGCTTCCACTTCAGCCTCGTCACCTAGGGGTACCATCCACTACGTCCAAAATGATTTATGAGACTATGGTACGTCTAGCGCATACCATGCACCTATCTTGCACCGACATTAAGACTGTCTCCAAACAGAAAGAAGTGAGATTCCACATGACCCACATCACCTAGGAGTTCCATCAGGTGCGTCCAAAACGACTTCCGAGCCTATGGTACATTTGACACAAACCGTGCACCTATCTTGCGTCAAGATTAGCACTATATCCAAAAGGCCAAAACGAGCTTCCACTTGAGCCGCGTCACCTAGTGGTACCATCGACTGCGTCCAAAACGATTTTATAAGCCTATGGTACGTCTAGCGCAAACCATCCACCTATCTTGCACTGACACCAACACTATCTCGAAATGGAAAGAAGGAAGGTTCCACATAACCCACGTGACCTAGGGGTTCCATCGGGTGCGTCCAAAATGATTTGTAAGCCTATGGTACATCTAGCGCAAACCATGCACCTATCTTGCACCGACACTAACACTGTCTCCAAACGGAATGAAGTGAGATTCTACATGACCCACGTCACCTAGGAGTTCCATCGGGTCCGTCTAAAATGATTTCTGAAACAATGGTTCGTTTGACGCAAACCGTGCACCTATCCTGTGTCAAGATTAGCACGATATCCGAAAGGCCGAAATGAGCTTCCACTTGAGCCTCGTCACCTAGTGGTACCATCGAGTGCGTCCAAAACGATTTATGAGCCTATGGTACGTGTAGCGCATACCGTGCACCTATCTTGCACTAACACCAACATTGTCTCGAAATGGAAAGAAGCAAGGTTCCACATAACCCACGCGACCTAGGGGTTCCATCGGGTGCGTCCAAAATGATTTGTAAGCCTATGGTACATCTAGCGCAAACCATGCACCTATCTTGCACCGACACTAACACTGTCTCCAAACGGAATGAAGTGAGATTCTACATGACCCACGTCATCTAGGAGTTCCATCGGGTCCGTCTACAATGATTTCTGATCCAATGGTTCGTTTGACGCAAACCGTGCACCTATCCTGTGTCAAGATTAGCACCATATCTGAGAGGCCGAAATGAGCTTCCACTTGAGCCTCGTCACCTAGTGGTACCATTGACTGCGTCCAAAACGATTTATAAGCCTATGGTACGTCTAGCACAAACCATGCACCTATCTTGCATCGACACCAACACTGTCTCCAAACGGAAAGAAGCGAGATTCCACATGACTCACGTCACCTAGTGGTTCCATCGGGTGCGTCCGAAATGATTTGTAAGCCTTTGGTACATCTAGCGCAAACCATGCACCTATCTTGCACCGACACTAACACTGTCTCCAAACGGAATGAAGTGAGATTCCACATGACCCACATCACCTAGGAGTTCCATTAGGTGCGTCCAAAACGATTTCCGAGCCTCTGGTACGTTTGACGCAAACCGTGCACCTATCTTGCGTCAAGATTAGCACTATATCCGAAAGGCCGAAACAAGCTTCCACTTGAGCCTCGTCACCTAGTGGTACCCTCGACTACGTCCCAAACGATTTATGAGCCTATGGTACGTCTAGCGCATACCATGCACCTATCTTGCTCTGACATTAAGACTGTCTCCAAATGGAAAGAAGTGAGATTCCACATGACCCACATCACCTAGGAGTTCCATCAAAAGCCCAAAATGATTTCCAAAATGATTTCCGAGGTACGTGCGTTTGACACAAACCGTGCACCTATCTTGCATCAAGATTAGCACTATATCCGAAAGGCCAAACGAGCTTCCACTTCAGCCTCGTCACCTAGGGGGTACCATCCACTACGCCCAAAATGATTTATGAGACTATGGTACGTCTAGCGCAATACCATGCACCTATCTTGCACCGACATTAAGACTGTCTCCAAAACAGGAAAGAAGTGAGATTCCACATGACCCACATCACCTAGGAGTTCCATCAGGTGCGTCCAAAACGACTTCTGAGCCTATGGTACATTTGACACAAACCGTGCACCTATCTTGCGTCAAGATTAGCACTATATCCAAAAGGCCGAAACGAGCTTCCACTTGAGCCGCGTCACCTAGTGGTACCATCGATTGCGGCCCAAAACGATTTTATAAGCCTATGGTACGTCTAGCGCGCAAACCATCCACCTATCTTGCACTGACACCAACACTATCTCGAAATGGAAAGAAGCAAGGTTCCACATAACCCACGTGACCTAGGGGTTCCATCGGGTGCGTCCAAAATGATTTGTAAGCCTATGGTACATCTAGCGCAAACCATGCACCTATCTTGCACCGACACTAACACTGTCTCCAAACGGAATGAAGTGAGATTCCACATGACCCACGTCACCTAGGAGTTCCATCGGGTCCGCCCAAAAAATGATTTCTGAAACAATGGTTCGTTGAGCGCAAACCGTGCACCTATCTTGTGTCAAGATTAGCACGATATCCGAAAAGGCGAAATGAGCTTCCACTTGAGCCTCGTCACCTAGTGGTACCATCGAAAAGCGCCCAAAACGATTTATGAGCCTATGGTGCGCGTAGCGCGCATACCGTGCACCTATCTTGCACTAACACCAACATTGTCTCGAAATGGAAAGAAGCAAGGTTCCACATAACCCACGCGACCTAGGGGTTCCATCGGGTGCGTCCAAAATGATTTGTAAGCCTATGGTACATCTAGCGCAAACCATGCACCTATCTTGCACCGACACTAACACTGTCTCCAAACGGAATGAAGTGAGATTCTACATGACCCACGTCATCTAGGAGTTCCATCGGGTCCGTCTACAATGATTTCTGATCCAATGGTTCGTTTGACGCAAACCGTGCACCTATCCTGTGTCAAGATTAGCACCATATCCGAAAGGCCGAAATGAGCTTCCACTTGAGCCTCGTCACCTAGTGGTACCATCGAGTGCGTCCAAAACAATTTATGAGCCTATGGTACGTGTAGCGCAAACCATGCATCTATCTTGCACCGACCTTAACACTGTCTCCAAACGGAAAGAAGTGAGATTCCACATGACCCACATCACCTAGGAGTTCCATTAGGTGCGTCCAAAACGATTTCCGAGCCTCTGGTACGTTTGACGCAAACCGTGCACCTATCTTGCGTCAAGATTAGCACTATATCCGAAAGGCCGAAACAAGCTTCCACTTGAGCCTCGTCACCTAGTGGTACCCTCGACTACGTCCCAAACGATTTATGAGCCTATGGTACGTCTAGCGCATACCATGCACCTATCTTGCTTCAAGATTAGCACTATATCCGAAAGGCTAAAACGAGCTTCCACTTGAGCCTCGTCACCTAGTGGTACCATCGAGTGCATCCAAAATGATTTATAAGCCTTATGTACGTCTAGCGCAAACCATGCACCTATCTTGCACCGACCTTAACACTGTATCCAAACGGAAAGAAGTGGGATTCCACATGACCCACATCACCTAGGAGTTCCATCAAAAGGCCCAAAACGATTTCCGAGCCTGGTACGTTTGACGCAAAACCGTGCACCTATCTTTACGCCAAGATTAGCACTATATCCGAAAGGACAAAACGAGCTTCCACTTGAGCCTCGTCACCTAGTGGTACCATCGAAAAGCGCCCAAAACAATTTATAAGCCTATGGTACGTCTAGCGCAAACCATCCACCTATCTTGCATTGACACCAACACTGTCTCGAAATGGAAAGAAGCAAGGTTCCACATAACCCACGTGACCTAGGGGTTCCATCGGGTGCGTCCAAAATGATTTGTAAGCCTATGGTACATCTAGCGCAAATAATGCACCTATCTTGCACCGACACTAACACTGTCTCCAAATGGAATGAAGTGAGATTCTACATGACCCACGTCACCTAGGAGTTCCATCGGGTCCGTCCAAAATGATTTCTGATCCAATGGTTCGTTTGACGCAAACCGTGCACCTATCCTGTGTCAAGATTAGCACCATATCCGAAAGGCCAAAACGAGCTTCCACTTGAGCCTCATCACCTAGTGGTACCATCGAGTGAGTCCAAAACAATTTATGAGCCTATGGTACGTCTAGCGCATACCATGCACCTATCTTGCACCGACATTAAGACTGTCTCCAAACGAAAAGAAGTGAGATTCCACATGACCCACATCTCCTAGGAGTTCCATCAGATGCGTCCAAAATGATTTCCAAGCCTATGGTACGTTTGACACAAACCGTGCACCTATCTTTGCGCCAAGATTAACACTATATCCAAAGGGTCAAACGAGCTTCCACTTGAACCTCATCACCTAGTGGTACCATCGAAAAGCGTCCCAAAACAATTTATAAGCCTATGGTACGTCTAGCGCAAACCGTGCACCTATCTTGCTTCAAGATTAGCACTATATCGAAAAGGTCAAACGACCTTCCACTTGAGCCTCGTCACCTAGTGGTACCATCGAAAAGGCCCAAAATGATTTATAAGGCTAAGGTACGCGTCTATCCCAAACCATGCACCTATCTTGCACCGACACCAACACTTGTCTTCAAACGGAAAGAAGCGAGATTCCACATGACCCACGTCACCTATGGGTTCCATCGGGTGCGTCCAAAACGATTTGTAAGCCTATGGTACATCTAGCGCAAACCATGCACCTATCTTGCACCGACACTAACACTGTCTCCAAACGGAATGAAGTGAGATTCCACATGACCCACGTCACCTAGGAGGTCCATCGGGTGCGTCCAAAATGATTTTCGATCCAATGGTACGCGTTTGGCGCAAACGTGCACCTATCTTGTGTCAAGATTAGCACCATATCCGAAAAGGCCAAAACGAAGCTTCCACTTGAGCCTCGTCACCTAGTGGTACCATCGAGTGCGTCCAAAACGATTTATGAGCCTATGGTACGTCTAGCGCAAACCATCCACCTATCTTGCACCGACACCAACACTGTCTCAAAACGGAAAGAAGCACGGTTCGACATAACCCACGTGACCTAGGGGTTCCATCGAAAAGCGCCCAAAATGATTTGTAAGCCTATGGTACATCTAGCGCAAACCATGCACCTATCTTGCACCGAGACTAACACTGTCTCCAAACGGAATGAAGTGAGATTCCACATGACCCACGTCACCTAGGAGTTCCATCAGGTTTGTCCAAAATGATTTTTCGATCCAATGGTACGTTTGGCGCAAACCATGCACCTATCTTATGTCAAGATTAGCACCATATTCGAAAAGGTCAAACGAGCTTCCATTTGAGCCTCGTCACCTAGTGGTACCATCAGTGTGTCCAAAACGATTTATGAGCCTATGGTACGTCTAGCGCAAACCATGCACCTATCTTGCACCGACATTAAGACTGTCTCCAAACGGAAAGAAGTGAGATTCCACATGACCCACATCACCTAGGAGTTCCATCAGATGCGTCCAAAATGATTTCCAAGCCTATGGTACGTTTGACACAAACCGTGCACCTATCTTGCGTCAAGATTAACACTATATCCGAAAAGGCCGAAACGAGCTTCCACTTGAACCTCATCACCTAGTGGTACCATCGAAAAGCGCCCAAAACAATTTATAAGCCTATGGTACGTCTAGCGCAAACCGTGCACCTATTGCTTCAAGATTAGCACTATATCCAAAGGGAAAGAAACGAGCTTCCACTTGAGCCTCGTCACCTAGTGGTACCATCGAGTGCGTCCAAAACGATTTATAAGCCTAAGGTACGTCTAGCGTAAACCATGCACCTATCTTGCACCGACCTTAACACCGTCTCTCAAACGGAAAGAAGTGGGATTCCACATGACCCACATCACCTAGGAGTTCCATCAAAAGCGCCCAAAAACGATTTCCGAGCCTATGGTACGTTTGACGCAAAACCGTGCACCTATCTTGCGCCCAAGATTAGCACTATATCCAAAAGGCCAAAACGAGCTTCCACTTGAGCCTCGTCACCTAGTGGTACCATTGAGTGCGCCCAAAACAATTTATAAGCCTATGGTACGTCTAGCGCAAACCATCCACTTATCTTGCACCGACACCAACACTATCTCGAAATGGAAAGAAGCACGGTTCCACATAAGCCACGTGACCTAGGGGTTCCATCGGGTGCGTCCAAAATGATTTGTAAGCCTATGGTACATCTAGCGCAAACCATGCACCTATCTTGCACCGACACTAACACTGTCTCCAAATGGAATGAAGTGAGATTCCACATGACCCACGTCACCTAGGAGTTCCATCGGGTGCGTCCAAAATGATTTCTGATCCAATGGTACGTTTGACGCAAACCGTGCACCTATCTTGTGTCAAGATTAGCACCATATCCGAAAGGCCGAAACGAGCTTCCACTTGAGCCTCGTCACCTAGTGGTACCATCGAGTGCGTCCAAAACGATTTATGAGCCTATGGTACGTCTAGCGCAAACCATGCACCTATCTTGCACCGACATTAAGACTGTCTCCAAACGGAAAGAAGTGAGATTCCACATGACCCACATCACCTAGGAGTTCCATCAGGTGCGTCCAAAATGATTTCCGAGCCTATGGTACGTTTGACGCAAACCGTGCACCTATCTTGCGTCAAGATTAGCACTATATCCAAAAGGCCGAAACGAGCTTCCACTTGAGCCTCGTCACCTAGGGGTACCATCGATCACGCCCAAAACGATTTGTAAGCCTATGGTACATCCTAGCGCAAACCATGCACCTATCTTGCATCGACACTAATACTATCTCCAAACGGAATGAAGTGAGATTCCACATGACCCACGTCACCTAGGAGTTCCATCAGGTGCGTCCAAAATGATTTCTGATCCAATGGCACGTTTGACGCAAACCGTGCACCTATCTTGTGTCAAGATTAGCACTATATCCGAAAGGCCAAAATGAGCTTCCACTTGAGCCTCGTCACCTAGTGGTACCATTGAGTGCGCCCAAAACAATTTTATAAGCCTATGGTACGTCTAGCGCAAAACCATCCACCTATCTTGCATTGACACCAACACTATCTCAAAATGGAAAGAAGCAAGGTTCCACATAACCCACGTGACCCTAGTGGTTCCATCAAAAGGCCCAAAATGATTTGTAAGCCTATGGTACATCTAGCGCAAACAATGCACCTATCTTGCACCGACACTAACACTGTCTCCAAACGGAATGAAGTGAGATTCTACATGACCCACGTCACCTAGGAGTTCCATTGGGTCCGTCCAAAATGATTTCTGATCCAATGGTTCGTTTGACTCAAACCGTGCACCTATCCCGTGTCAAGATTAGCACCATATCCAAAAGAAAGAAACGAGCTTCCACTTGAGCCTCATCACCTAGTGGTACCATCGAGTGAGTCCAAAACGATTTATGAGCCTATGGTACGTCTAGCGCATACCATGCACCTATCTTGCACCGACATTAAGACTGTCTCCAAACGGAAAGAAGTGAGATTCCACATGACCCACATCACCTAGGAGTTCCATCAAAAGCGCCCAAAATGATTTCCGAGCCTATGGTACGTTTGGCATTAAAACCGAGCACCTATCTTGCGCCAAGATTAGCACTATATCCGAAAGGAAAAACGAGCTTCCACTTGACCCTCGTCACCTAGGGGTACCATCGACTCACGGCCCAAAACGATTTGTAAGCCTATGGTACATCCTAGGTATGAACCATGCACCTATCTTGCACCGACACCAACACTGTCTCCAAACGGAAAGAAGTGAGATTCCACATGACCCACCTCACCTAAGAGTTCCATCGGGTGCGCCCAAAATGATTTTGATCCAATGGTATGTTTGACGCTAAAGCCATGCACCTATCTTGTGTCAAGATTAGCACCATATCCGAAAGGCCAAAACGAGCTTCCACTTGAGCCTCGTCACCTAGTGGTACCATCGAAAAGGCGTCCAAAACGATTTATGAGCCTATGGTACGCCTAGCGCAAAACCATGCACCTATCTTGCACCGACATTAACACTGCTTCAAATGGAAAGAAGTGAGATGCCACATGACCCACATCACCTAGGGAGTTCCATCAAAAGGTGCGCCCAAAATGATTTTTGAATCTATGGTACGCTTAGCGCAAACCATGCACCTATCTTGCGCCAAGATTAGCACAATATCCAAAAGGTCAAACGAGCTTCCACTTGACCCCTCGTCACCTAGGGACCATCGAGTGCGCCCAAAATGATTTATAAGCCTATGGTACGCCTAGCAAAAAACCATCCACCTATCTATCTTTCAAGACATCAACACTATCTCGAAATGGAAAGAAGCAAGGTTCCACATAACCCACGTGACCTAGGGGTTCCATTCGTAAAAGCGCCCAAAATGATTTGTAGGCCTATGGTACATCTAGCGCAAACCATGCACCTATCTTGCACCGACACCAACACTGTCTCCAAACAGAAAGAAGCGAGATTCCACATGACTCACGTCACCTAGTGGTTCCATCGGGTGCGTCCGAAATGATTTGTAAGCCTTTGGTACATCTAGCGCAAACCATGCACCTATCTTGCACCGACACTAACACTGTCTCCAAACGGAATGAAGTGAGATTCCACATGACCCACGTCACCTAGGAGTTCCATCAGGTTTGTCCAAAATGATTTCTGATCCAATGGTACGTTTGACGCAAACCATGCACCTATCTTATGTCAAGATTAGCACCATATTCGAAAAGGCCGAAATGAGCTTCCACTTGAGCCTCGTCACCTAGTGGTACCATCAAGTGTGTCCAAAATGAATTATGAGCCTATGGTACATCTAGCGCAAACCATGCACCTATCTTGCACCGACATTAAGACTGTCTCCAAACGGAAAGAAGTGAGATTCCACATGACCCACATCACCTAGGAGTTCCATCAGATGCGTCCAAAATGATTTCCAAGCCTATGGTACGTTTGACACAAACCGTGCACCTATCTTGCGTCAAGATTAACACTATATCCAAAAGGCCGAAATGAGCTTCCACTTGAACCTCATCACCTAGTGGTACCATCGAGTGCGTCCAAAACAATTTGTAAGCCTATGGCACGTCTAGCGCAAACCATGCACCTATCTTGCTTCAAGATTAGCACTATATCCGAAAGGCCGAAACGAGCTTCCACTTGAGCCTCGTCACCTAGTGGTACCATTGAGTGTGTCCAAAACGATTTATAAGCCTAAGGTACGTCTAGCGCAAACCATGCACCTATCTTGCACCGACACCAACACTGTCTTCAAACGGAAAGAAGCGAGATTCCACATGACCCACATCACCTAGGGGTTCCATCGGGTGCGTCCAAAACGATTTGTAAGCCTATGGTACATCTAGCGCAAACCATGCACCTATCTTGCACCGACACTAACACTGTTTCCAAACGGAATGAAGTGAGATTCCACATGACCCACGTCACCTAGGAGGTCCATCGGGTGCGTCCAAAATGATTTCTGATCCAATGGTACGTTTGACGCAAACCGTGCACCTATCTTGTGTCAAGATTAGCACCATATCCGAAAGGCCAAAACGAGCTTCCACTTGAGCCTCGTCACCTAGTGGTACCATCGAAAAGCGCCCAAAAACGATTTATGAGCCTATGGTACATCTAGCGCAAACCATGCACCTATCTTGCACCGACCTTAACACTGCTCTCCAAACGGAAAGAAGTGGATTCCACATGACCCACATCACCTAGGAGTTCCATCAAAAGTGCGCCCAAAATGATTTCCGAGCCTATGGTACGTTTGACACAAACCGTGCACCTATCTTTGCGCCAAGATTAGCACTTTATCCAAAAGGCCAAAATGAGCTTCCACTTGAGCCTCGTCACCTAGTGGTACCATCGAAGTGCGCCCAAAACGATTTATAAGCCTATGGTACGCCTAGCGCAAACCATCCACCTATCTTGCATCGACACCAACGTTGTCTCGAAATGGAAAGAAGCAAGGTTCCACATAACCCACGTGACCTAAGGGTTCCATCGGGTGCGCCCAAAATGATTTGTAAGCCTATGGTACATCTAGCTTAAACCATGCACCTATCTTGCAACCGACACTAACACTTGTCTCCAAACGGAATGAAGTGAGATTCCACATGACCCACATCACCTAGGAGTTCCATCGGGTCCGCCCAAAATGATTTTTCGATCCAATGGTTTGTTTGACAAAAACCGTGCACCTATCTTGTGTCAAGATTAGCACCATATCCGAAAGGTCAAACGAGCTTCCACTTGAGCCTCGTCACCTAGTGGTACCATCGAGTGCGCCCAAAACGATTTATGAGCCTATGGTACATCTAGCGCAAACCATGCATCTATCTTGCACCGACCTTAACACTGCTCTCCAAACGGAAAGAAGTGAGATTCCACATGACCCACTTCACCTAGGAGTTCCATCAAAAGCGCCCAAAATGATTTTCGAGCCTTTGGTACGCGTTTGAGCGCAAAACATGCATGCACCTATCTTGCGCCAAGATTAGCACTATATCCAAAAGGAAAAATGAGCTTCCACTTGAGCCTCGTCACCTAGTGGTACCATCGAAAAGCGCCCAAAATGATTTATGAGCCTATGGTACGTCTAGCGCAAACCATGCACCTATCTTGCATCGACACTTAACACCATCTCCAAACGGAAAGAAGTGAGATTCCACATGACCCACATCACCTAGGAGTTCCATCAGGTGCGTCCAAAACGATTTCTGAGCCTATGGTACGTTTGACGCAAACCATGCACCTATCTTGCGTCAAGATTAGCACTATATCCAAAAGGAAAGAAGTGAGCTTCCACTTGAGCCTCATCACCTAGTGGTACCATCGACTCACGCCCAAAACGATTTTATGAGCCTATGGTACGCCTAGCGCAAACCATGCACCTATCTTGCTCGACATTAACACTATCTCCAAATGGAAAGAAGTGAGATTCCACATGACCCACATCACCTAGGAGTTCCATCGAAGTGCTTCCAAAATGATTTTCCGAGCCTATGGTACGCTTGAGCGCAAACCGTGCACCTATCTTGCATCAAGATTAGCACTATATCGAAAAAAGGTCAAACGAGCTTCCACTTGAGCCTCGTCACCTAGTGGTACCATCCACTACGTCCAAAAATGATTTATGAGACTATGGTACGTCTAGCGCAAACCATGCACCTATCTTGCACCGACATTAACACTGTCTCCAAACGGAAAGAAGTGAGATTCCACATGACCCACATCACCTAGGGAGTTCCATCAAAAGCGCCCAAAACGATTTGTGAGCCTATGGTACATTTGACACAAACCATGCACCTATCTTTGCCAAGATTAGCACTATATCCAAAAAGAATGAAACGAGCTTCCACTTGACCCACGTCACCTAGTGGTACCATCATCGAAAGGCCCAAAACGATTTTATAAGCCTATGGTACGCCTAGCGCAAACCATCCACCTATCTTGTGTCGACACCAACACTATCTCGAAATGGAAAGAAGGAAGGTTCCACATGACCCACGTCACCTAGGGGTTCCATCGGTGCGCCCAAAATGATTTGTAAGCCTATGGTACATCTAGCGCAAAACCATGCACCTATCTTGCACCGACATTAACACTGTCTCCAAACGGAATGAAGTGAGATTCCACATGACCCACATCACCTAGGAGTTCCATCGGGTCCGCCCAAAATGATTTTCGAAACAATGGTACGTTTGACGCAAAACGTGCACCTATCTTGTGTCAAGATTAGCACGATATCCAAAAGGCCAAAATGAGCTTCCACTTGAGCCTCGTCACCTAGTGGTACCATCGAAAGCGCCCAAAACGATTTATGAGCCTATGGTATGCGTCTAGCGCAAACCATGCACCTATCTTGCACTAACACCAACATTGTCTCGAAATGGAAAGAAGCAAGGTTCCACATAACCCACGCGACCTAGGGGTTCCATCAAGTGCGCCCAAAATGATTTGTAAGCCTATGGTACATCTAGCGCAAACCATGCACCTATCTTGCACCGACACTAACACCTGTCTCCAAACGGAATGAAGTGAGATTCCACATGACCCACGTCACCTAGGAGTTCCATCGGGTCCGCCCAAAATGATTTCGATCCAATGGTTACGTTTGACGCAAAACCGTGCACCTATCTTGTGTCAAGATTAGCACCATATATCGAAAAGGCCAAAATGAGCTTCCACTTGAGCCTCGTCACCTAGTGGTACCATCGACTGCGTCCAAAACGATTTATAAGCCTATGGTACGTCTAGCACAAACCATGCACCTATCTTGCATCGACACCAACACTGTCTCCAAACAGAAAGAAGCGAGATTCCACATGACCCACGTCACCTAGTGGTTCCATCAAAAGCGCCCAAAATGATTTGTAAGCCTTTGGTACATCTAGCGCAAACCATGCACCTATCTTGCACCGACACTAACACTGTCTCCAAACGGAATGAAGTGAGATTCCACATGACCCACGTCACCTAGGAGTTCCATCAGGTTTGTCCAAAATGATTTCTGATCCAATGGTACGTTTGACGCAAACCGTGCACCTATCTTATGTCAAGATTAGCACCATATTCGAAAAGGCCGAAACGAGCTTCCACTTGAGCCTCGTCACCTAGTGGTACCATCAAGTGTGTCCAAAACGATTTATGAGCCTATGGTACATCTAGCGCAAACCATGCACCTATCTTGCACCGACATTAAGACTGTCTCCAAATGGAAAGAAGTGAGATTCCACATGACCCACATCACCTAGGAGTTCCATCAGATGCGTCCAAAATGATTTCCAAGCCTATGGTACGTTTGACACAAACCATGCACCTATCTTGCGTCAAGATTAACACTATATCCAAAAGGCCGAAACGAGCTTCCACTTGAACCTCATCACCTAGTGGTACCATCGAAAAGCGCCCAAAACAATTTGTAAGCCTATGGCACGCCTAGCGCAAACCATGCATGCACCTATCTTGCTTCAAGATTAGCACTATATCCGAAAAGGTCAAACGAGCTTCCACTTGAGCCTCGTCACCTAGTGGTACCATTGAGTGTGTCCAAAACGATTTATAAGCCTAAGGTACGTCTAGCGCAAACCATGCACCTATCTTGCACCGACACCAACACTGTCTTCAAACGGAAAGAAGCGAGATTCCACATGACCCACATCACCTAGGGGTTCCATCGGGTGCGCCCAAAACGATTTGTAAGCCTATGGTACATCTAGCGCAAAACCATGCACCTATCTTGCACCGACACTAACACTGTTTCCAAACGGAATGAAGTGAGATTCCACATGACCCACGTCACCTAGGAGGTCCATCGGGTGCGCCCAAAATGATTTTCGATCCAATGGTACGCGTTTGACGCAAACCGTGCACCTATCTTGTGTCAAGATTAGCACCATATATCGAAAGGCCAAAATGAGCTTCCACTTGAGCCTCGTCACCTAGTGGTACCATCGAAAAGCGTCCAAAACGATTTATGAGCCTATGGTACATCTAGCGCAAACCATGCACCTATCTTGCACCGACATTAACACTGTCTCCAAACGGAAAGAAGTGGGATTCCACATGACCCACATCACCTAGGAGTTCCATCAAAAGCGCCCAAAATGATTTCCGAGCCTATGGTACATTTGACACAAAACCGTGCACCTATCTTGCGCCAAGATTAGCACTTTATCCAAAAGGCCAAAATGAGCTTCCACTTGAGCCTCGTCACCTAGTGGTACCATCGAAAAGGCCCAAAACGATTTATAAGCCTATGGTACGCCTAGCGCAAACCATCCACCTATCTTGCATCGACACCAACGTTGTCTCTCAAATGGAAAGAAGCAAGGTTCCACATAACCCACGTGACCTAAGGGTTCCATCAAAAGGCCCAAAATGATTTGTAAGCCTATGGTACATCTAGCGCAAACCATGCACCTATCTTGCACCGACACTAACACTGTCTCCAAACGGAATGAAGTGAGATTCTACATGACCCACATCACCTAGGAGTTCCATCGGGTCCGTCCAAAATGATTTCTGATCCAATGGTTTGTTTGACGCAAAAACCGTGCACCTATCTTGTGTCAAGATTAGCACCACCATATCCGAAAAGGCCAAACGAGCTTCCACTTGAGCCTCGTCACCTAGTGGTACCATCGAGTGCGTCCAAAACGATTTATGAGCCTATGGTACATGTAGCGCAAACCATGCATCTATCTTGCACCGACATTAACACTGTCTCCAAACGGAAAGAAGTGAGATTCCACATGACCCACATCACCTAGGAGTTCCATCAAAAGGCCCAAAACGATTTCCGAGCCTATGGTACGTTTGACGCAAACCGTGCACCTATCTTGCGTCAAGATTAGCACTATATCCGAAAAGGCCGAAATGAGCTTCCACTTGAGCCTCGTCACCTAGTGGTACCATCGAAAAGCGCCCAAAATGATTTATGAGCCTATGGTACATGTAAGCGCAAACCATGCACCTATCTTGCACCGACACTTAACACTGTCTCCAAACGGAAAGAAGTGAGATTCCACATGACCCACATCACCTAGGAGTTCCATTCGGTGCGCCCAAAATGATTTCCGAGCCAATGGTACATTTGACGCAAACCGTGCACCTATCTTGCGTCAAGATTAGCACTATATCCAAAAGGCGAAATGAGCTTCCACTTGAGCCTCGTCACCTAGTGGTACCATCGATCACGCCCAAAACGATTTATGAGCCTATGGTACGTCTAGCGCAAACCATGCACCTATCTTTGCTTCAAGATTAGCACTATATCCCAAAAGGAAAAACGAAGCTTCCACTTGAGCCTCGTCACCTAGTGGTACCATCGAGTGCATCCAAAATGATTTATAAGCCTTATGGTACATCTAGCGCAAACCATGCACCTATCTTGCAATCGACACCTTAACACTGTATTCAAACGGAAAGAAGTGAGATTCCACATGACCCACATCACCTAGGAGTTCCATCAAAAGTCCGCCCAAAACGATTTCCGAGCCTATGGTACATTTGACGCAAACCGTGCACCTATCTTGCGCCAAGATTAGCACTATATCCGAAAGGACAAACGAGCTTCCACTTGAGCCTCGTCACCTAGTGGTACCATCGAAAAGCGCCCAAAACAATTTATAAGCCTATGGTACGTCTAGCGCAAACCATGCACCTATCTTGCACCGACACCAACACTGCTCTCCAAATGGAAAGAAGCGAGGTTCCACATGACCCACGTGACCTAGGGGTTCCATCGGTGCGCCCAAAATGATTTGTAAGCCTATGGTACATCTAGCGCAAACCATGCACCTATCTTGCAACCGACACTAACACTGTCTCCAAATGGAATGAAGTGAGATTCCACATGACCCACGTCACCTAGGAGTTCCATCGGGTCCGTCCAAAATGATTTCTGATCCAATGGTACGTTTGACGCAAAACCGTGCACCTATCTTGTGTCAAGATTAGCACCATATCGAAAAGGCCAAAACGAGCTTCCACTTGAGCCTCATCACCTAGTGGTACCATCGAGTGAGGCCCAAAATGATTTATGAGCCTATGGTACGTCTAGCGCAAACCATGCACCTATCTTGCACCGACATTAACACTATCTCCAAACGGAAAGAAGTGAGATTCCACATGACCCACATCACCTAGGAGTTCCATCGATGCGCGCCCAAAATGATTTGTAAGCCTATGGTACGCATTTGACACAAACCATGCACCTATCTTGCGCCAAGATTAACACTATATCCAAAAGGAATGAAACGAGCTTCCACTTGAACCCTCATCACCTAGTGGTACCATCGAAAAGCGCCCAAAATGATTTATAAGCCTATGGTACGCTTAGCGCAAAACCGTGCACCTATCTTGCTTCAAGATTAGCACTATATCCGAAAAAGGTCAAACGAGCTTCCACTTGAGCCTCGTCACCTAGTGGTACCATCGAAGTGCGCCCAAAATGATTTATAAGGCCTATGGTACGTCTATCCCAAACCATGCACCTATCTTGCACCGACACCAACACCGCTCTTCAAACGGAAAGAAGCGAGATTCCACATGACCCACATCACCTATGGGTTCCATCAAAAGCGCCCAAAACGATTTGTAAGCCTATGGTACATCTAGCGCAAACCATGCACCTATCTTGCACCGACACTAACACACCTGCTCCAAACGGAATGAAGTGAGATTCCACATGACCCACGTCACCTAGGAGGTCCATCGGTGCGCCCAAAATGATTTTGATCCAATGGTACGTTTGATTTAAACCGTGCACCTATCTTGTGTCAAGATTAGCACCATATCCGAAAGGGCAAAACGAAGCTTCCACTTGAGCCTCGTCACCTAGTGGTACCATCGAGTGCGCCCAAAACGATTTATGAGCCTATGGTACGCCTAGCGCAAACCATCCACCTATTTTGCACCGACACCAACACTGTCTCAAATGGAAAGAAGCAAGGTTCCACATGACCCACGTCACCTAGGGGTTCCATCAAAAGCGCCCAAAATGATTTGTAAGCCTATGGTACATCTAGCGCAAACCATGCACCTATCTTGCACCGAGACTAACACTGTCTCCAAACGGAATGAAGTGAGATTCCACATGACCCACGTCACCTAGGAGTTCCATCAGGTTTGTCCAAAATGATTTCTGATCCAATGGTACGTTTGACGCAAACCGTGCACCTATCTTATGTCAAGATTAGCACCATATTCGAAAAGGCCGAAACGAGCTTCCATTTGAGCCTCGTCACCTAGTGGTACCATCAAGTGTGTCCAAAACGATTTATGAGCCTATGGTACGTCTAGCGCAAACCATGCACCTATCTTGCACCGACATTAACACTGTCTCCAAACGGAAAGAAGTGAGATTCCACATGACCCACATCACCTAGGAGTTCCATCGGTGCGTCCAAAATGATTTCCGAGCCTATGGTACGTTTGACACAAACCATGCACCTATCTTGCGCCAAGATTAACACTATATCCAAAAGGCGAAACGAGCTTCCACTTGAACCTCATCACCTAGTGGTACCATCGAAAAGCGCCCAAAATGATTTATAAGCCTATGGTACGTCTAGCAGCAAACCATGCACCTAAATTGCTTCAAGATTAGCACTATATCCGAAAAGGGAAAGAAACGAGCTTCCACTTGAGCCTCGTCACCTAGTGGTACCATCGAAAAGCGCCCAAAACGATTTATAAGCCTATGGTACATCTAGCGTAAACCATGCACCTATCTTGCACCGACCTTAACACTGTCTCCAAACGGAAAGAAGTGAGATTCCACATGACCCACATCACCTAGGAGTTCCATCAAAAGCGCCCAAAATGATTTTCCGAGCCTATGGTACGCTTGACGCAAACCGTGCACCTATCTTGCGTCAAGATTAGCACTATATCCAAAAAGGCCAAATGAGCTTCCACTTGAGCCTCTCGTCACCTAGTGGTACCCATTGAGTGCGCCCAAAACGATTTATAAGCCTATGGTACGCCTAGCGCAAAACCATCCACCTATCTTGCACCGACACCAACACTGCATCCAAATGGAAAGAAGTGAGGTTCCACATGACCCACGTCACCTAGGGTTTCCATCGGTGCGCCCAAAATGATTTGTAAGCCTATGGTACATCTAGCGCAAAACAATGCACCTATCTTGCACCGACACTCAACACTGTCTCCAAATGGAATGAAGTGAGATTCTACATGACCCACGTCACCTAGGAGTTCCATTGGTCCGTCCAAAATGATTTTCGATCCAATGGTACGTTTGACTCAAACCGTGCACCTATCTTGTGTCAAGATTAGCACCATATCCAAAAGGTCAAAAAACGAGCTTCCACTTGAGCCTCATCACCTAGTGGTACCATCGAGTGAGTCCAAAACGATTTATGAGCCTATGGTACGTCTAGCGCAAACCATGCACCTATCTTGCACCGACATTAACACTGTCTCCAAACGGAAAGAAGTGAGATTCCACATGACCCACATCACCTAGGAGTTCCATCAGGTGCGTCCAAAATGATTTCCGAGCCTATGGTACGTTTGACGCAAACCATGCACCTATCTTGCGTCAAGATTAGCACTATATCCAAAGGCGTGAAACGAGCTTCCACTTGAGCCTCGTCACCTAGGGGTACCCATCGACTGCGCCCAAAACGATTTGTAAGCCTATGGTACATCTAGCGCGCAAACCATGCACCTATCTTGCATCGACATTAACACTATCTCCAAACGGAATGAAGTGAGATTCCACATGACCCACGTCACCTAGGAGTTCCATCGGTGCGCCCAAAATGATTTCTGATCCAATGGTACGTTTGACGCAAACATGCACCTATATCTTGTGTCAAGATTAGCACTATATCCAAAAGGAAAAACGAGCTTCCACTTGAGCCTCGTCACCTAGTGGTACCATTGAAAGCGCCCAAAACAATTTATAAGCCTATGGGTGCTCTAGCAAAACCATCCACCTATCTTGCATCGACACCAACACCTCTCTCAAATGGAAAGAAGCAAGGTTCCACATAACCCACGTGACCTAGTGGTTCCATCGGTGCGCCCAAAATGATTTGTAAGCCTATGGTACATCTAGCGCAAACCATGCACCTATCTTGCACCGACTCAACACTTGTCTCCAAACGGAATGAAGTGAGATTCCACATGACCCACGTCACCTAGGAGTTCCATTGGGTCCGCCCAAAATGATTTTGATCCAATGGTTCGCTTGACTCAAACCGTGCACCTATCTTGTGTCAAGATTAGCACCATATCCGAAAGGCCAAACGAGCTTCCACTTGAGCCTCATCACCTAGTGGTACCATCGAGTGAGTCCAAAACGATTTATGAGCCTATGGTACTTCTAGCGCAAAACCATGCACCTATCTTGCACCGACATTAAGACTGTCTCCAAACGGAAAGAAGTGAGATTCCACATGACCCACATCACCTAGGAGTTCCATCAAAAGCGCCCAAAATGATTTCCGAGCCTATGGTACGCTTTGACGCAAAACCATGCACCTATCTTGCGCCAAGATTAGCACTATATCCGAAAGGCCGAAACGAGCTTCCACTTCAGCCTCGTCACCTAGGGGTACCATCGACTACGTCCAAAACGATTTGTAAGCCTATGGTACATCCAGCGCGAACCATGCACCTATCTTGCACCGACACCAACACTGTCTCCAAACAGAAAGAAGTGAGATTCCATATGACCCACCTCACCTAAGAGTTCCATCAAAAGCGCCCAAAATGATTTCGATCCAATGGTATGTTTGACGCAAGCCATGCACCTATCTTGTGTCAAGGTTAGCACCATATCCAAAAGGCCAAAACGAGCTTCCACTTGAGCCTCGTCACCTAGTGGTACCATCGAAAAGGCCCAAAACGATTTATGAGCCTATGGTACGTGTAGCGCAAAACCATGCACCTATCTTTGCCGACATTAACACTGTCTTCAAATGGAAAGAAGTGAGATTCCACATGACCCACATCACCTAGGAGTTCCATAAGGTGCGCCCAAAATGATTTGTAAATCTATGGTACATCTAGACGCAAACCATGCACCTATCTTGCGCCAAGATTAGCACAATATCCAAAAAAATCAAACGCGAGCTTCCACTTGAGCCTCGTCACCTAGTGGGACCATCGAGTGCGCCCAAAATGATTTATAAGCCTATGGTACGTCTAGCGCAAAACCATCCACCTATCTTTCACCGACATCAACATTAGCACTAAATGGAAAGAAAAGAGTTCCACATGACCCACGTCACCTAGGGGTTCCATCGGGTGCGTCCAAAATGATTTGTAAGCCTATGGTACATCTAGCGCAAACCATGCACCTATCTTGCACCGACACCAACACTGTCTCCAAACGGAAAGAAGCGAGATTCAACATGACCCACGTCACCTAGGGGTTCCATCAAAAGCGTCCAAAATGATTTGTAAGCCTTTGGTACATCTAGCTTAAAACCATGCACCTATCTTGCACCGACACTAACACACTGTCTCCAAACGGAATGAAGTGAGATTCCACATGACCCACGTCACCTAGGAGTTCCATCGGGTTTGTCCAAAATGATTTCTGATCCAATGGTACGTTTGACGCAAACCGTGCACCTATCTTATGTCAAGATTAGCACCATATTCGAAAAGGCCGAAATGAGCTTCCACTTGAGCCTCGTCACCTAGTGGTACCATCAAGTGTGTCCAAAACGATTTATGAGCCTATGGTACGTCTAGCGCAAACCATGCACCTATCTTGCACCGACATTAAGACTGTCTCCAAACGGAAAGAAGTGAGATTCCACATGACCCACATCACCTAGGAGTTCCATCAGATGCGTCCAAAATGATTTCCAAGCCTATGGTACGTTTGACACAAACCGTGCACCTATCTTGCGTCAAGATTAACACTATATCCAAAAGGCCGAAACGAGCTTCCACTGAACCCCACATCACCTAGTGGTACCATCGAAAAGCGCCCAAAACAATTTGTAAGCCTATGGCACGTCTAGCGCAAACCATGCACCTATCTTGCTTCAAGATTAGCACTATATCCGAAAAAGGTCAAAACGAGCTTCCACTTGAGCCTCGTCACCTAGTGGTACCATTGAGTGTGTCCAAAACGATTTATAAGCCTAAGGTACGTCTAGCGCAAACCAAGCACCTATCTTGCACCGACACCAACACTGTCTTCAAACGGAAAGAAGCGAGATTCCACATGACCCACATCACCTAGGGGTTCCATTGGGTGCGTCCAAAACGATTTGTAAGCCTATGGTACATCTAGCGCAAACCATGCACCTATCTTGCACCGACACTAACACTGTTTCCAAACGGAATGAAGTGAGATTCCACATGACCCACGTCACCTAGGAGGTCCATCAAAAGCGCCCAAAATGATTTCGATCCAATGGTACGTTTGACGCAAAACCGTGCACCTATCTTGTGTCAAGATTAGCACCATATCCGAAAAGGCCAAAATGAGCTTCCACTTGAGCCTCGTCACCTAGTGGTACCATCGAGTCGCCCAAAACGATTTATGAGCCTATGGTACATCTTCTAGCGCAAACCATGCACCTATCTTGCACCGACCTTAACACTGTCTCCAAACGGAAAGAAGTGAGATTCCACATGACCCACATCACCTAGGAGTTCCATCAAAAGGCCCAAAATGATTTTGAGCCTCATGGTACGTTTGACACAAACCGTGCACCTATCTTGCGTCAAGATTAGCACTTTATCCAAAAGGCCAAAATGAGCTTCCACTTGAGCCTCGTCACCTAGTGGTACCATCGAAAGCGCCCAAAACGATTTATAAGCCTATGGTACGTCTAGCGCAAACCATCCACCTATCTTGCACCGACACCAACGTTGTCTCCAAATGGAAAGAAGCAAGGTTCCACATAACCCACGTGACCTAAGGGTTCCATCGGGTGCGTCCCACAAAATGATTTGTAAGCCTATGGTACATCTAGCGCAAAACCATGCACCTATCTTGCACCGACACTAACACTGTCTCCAAACGGAATGAAGTGAGATTCCACATGACCCACATCACCTAGGAGTTCCATCGGGTCCATCCAAAATGATTTTCGATCCAATGGTTTGTTTGACGCAAAACCGTGCACCTATCTTGTGTCAAGATTAGCACCATATCCGAAAAGGTCAAACGAAGCTTCCACTTGAGCCTCGTCACCTAGTGGTACCATCGAGTGCGCCCAAAACGATTTATGAGCCTATGGTACATCTAGCGCAAACCATGCATCTATCTTGCACCGACTTAACACTGCTCTCCAAACGGAAAGAAGTGAGATTCCACATGACCCACTTCACCTAGGAGTTCCATCAAAAGGCCCAAAACGATTTGTAAGCCTATGGTACATTTAGCGCAAACCGTGCACCTATCTTGCGCCAAGATTAGCACTATATCCAAAGGGAAATGATGAGCTTCCACTTGAGCCTCGTCACCTAGTGGTACCATCGAAAGCGTCCAAAATGATTTATGAGCCTATGGTACGTCTAGCGCAAAACCATGCACCTATCTTATGTCAAGATTAACACCATCTCCAAACGGAAAGAAGTGAGATTCCACATGACCCACATCACCTAGGAGTTCCATTAGGTGCGCCCAAAACGATTTATGAGCCTATGGTACGCTTCTATTTAAACCATGCACCTATCTTGCGTCAAGATTAGCACTATCCTCCAAACGGAAAAAGAAGTGAGCTTCCACTTGACCCTCATCACCTAGTGGTTCCATCGATCACGCCCAAAATGATTTATGAGCCTATGGTACGTCCTAGCGCAACCATGCACCTATCTTCTTGCTCAAGATTAACACTATCTCCAAATGGAAAGAAGTGAGATTCCACATGACCCACATCACCTAGGAGTTCCATCGGTGCGTCCAAAATGATTTGTAAGCCTATGGTACGTTTGAGCGCAAACCGTGCACCTATCTTGCATCAAGATTAGCACTATATCCGAAAAGGCCGAAACGAGCTTCCACTTGACCCTCGTCACCTAGGGGTACCATCCAGTACGCCCAAAATGATTTATAAGACTATGGTACGCCTAGCGCAAACCATGCACCTATCTTGCAATCGACATTAACACTGTCTCCAAACGGAAAGAAGTGAGATTCCACATGACCCACATCACCTAGGGAGTTCCATCAAAAGGCCCAAAACGATTTTCGAGCCTATGGTACATTTGACACAAAACCATGCACCTATCTTGCGCCAAGATTAGCACTATATCCAAAAAGGCCAAAACGAGCTTCCACTTGACCCACGTCACCTAGTGGTACCATCGATTGCGCCCAAAACGATTTTATAAGCCTATGGTACGCTTAGCGCAAAACCATGCACCTATCTTGCAATCAACACCAACACTATCTCGAAATGGAAAGAAGGAAGGTTCCACATGACCCACGTGACCTAGGGGTTCCATCGGTGCGCCCAAAATGATTTGTAAGCCTATGGTACATCTAGCGCGAACCATGCACCTATCTTGCACCGACACTAACACTGTCTCCAAACGGAATGAAGTGAGATTCCACATGACCCACATCACCTAGGAGTTCCATCGGGTGCGTCCAAAATGATTTTTCGAAACAATGGTACGTTTGACGCAAACCGTGCACCTATCTTGTGTCAAGATTAGCACGATATCCAAAAGGCCAAAATGAGCTTCCACTTGAGCCTCGTCACCTAGTGGTACCATCGAAAAGGCCCAAAACGATTTATAAGCTTATGGTACGTCTAGCACAAACCATCCACCTATCTTGCACTGACACCAACGTTGTCTCGAAATGGAAAGAAGCAAGGTTCCACATAACCCACGTGACCTAAGGGTTCCATCACGTGCGTCCAAAATGATTTGTAAGCCTATGGTACATCTAGCGCAAACCATGCACCTATCTTGCACCGACACTAACACTGTCTCCAAACGGAATGAAGTGAGATTCACATGACCCACGTCACCTAGGAGTTCCATCAGGTGCGTCCAAAATGATTTCTGATCCAATGGTTCGTTTGACGCAAACCGTGCACCTATCTTGCGTCAAGATTAGCACTATATCCGAAAGGCCGAAATGAGCTTCCACTTGAGCCTCGTCACCTAGTGGTACCATTGACTGCGTCCAAAACGATTTATAAGCCTATGGTACGTCTAGCACAAACCATGCACCTATCTTGCACCGACACCAACACTGTCTCCAAACGGAAAGAAGCGAGATTCCACATGACTCACGTCACCTAGTGGTTCCATCGGGTGCGTCCGAAATGATTTGTAAGCCTTTGGTACATCTAGCGCAAACCATGCACCTATCTTGCACCGACACTAACACTGTCTCCAAACGGAATGAAGTGAGATTCCACATGACCCACGTCACCTAGGAGTTCCATCAGGTTTGTCCAAAATGATTTCTGATCCAATGGTACGTTTGACGCAAACCGTGCACCTATCTTATGTCAAGATTAGCACCATATTCGAAAAGGCCGAAACGAGCTTCCACTTGAGCCTCGTCACCTAGTGGTACCATCAAGTGTGTCCAAAACGATTTATGAGCCTATGGTACGTCTAGCGCAAACCATGCACCTATCTTGCACCGACATTAAGACTGTCTCCAAACGGAAAGAAGTGAGATTCCACATGACCCACATCACCTAGGAGTTCCATCAGATGCGTCCAAAATGATTTCCAAGCCTATGGTACGTTTGACACAAACCGTGCACCTATCTTGCGTCAAGATTAACACTATATCCAAAAGGCCGAAACGAGCTTCCACTTGAACCTCATCACCTAGTGGTACCATCGAAAAGCGCCCAAAACAATTTGTAAGCCTATGGTACGCCTAGCGCAAAACCATGCACCTATCTTGCTTCAAGATTAGCACTATATCCGAAAAGGTCAAACGAAGCTTCCACTTGAGCCTCGTCACCTAGTGGTACCATTGAGTGTGTCCAAAACGATTTATAACCCTAAGGTACGCCTAGCGCAAACCATGCACCTATCTTGCACCGACACCAACACCGTCTTCAAACGGAAAGAAGCGAGATTCCACATGACCCACATCACCTAGGGGTTCCATCGGTGCGCCCAAAACGATTTGTAAGCCTATGGTACATCTAGCGCAAAACCATGCACCTATCTTGCACCGACACTAACACTGTTTCCAAACGGAATGAAGTGAGATTCCACATGACCCACGTCACCTAGGAGGTCCATCGGTGCGCCCAAAATGATTTTCGATCCAATGGTACGTTTGACGCAAAACCGTGCACCTATCTTGTGTCAAGATTAGCACCATATCCGAAAAGGCCAAAATGAGCTTCCACTTGAGCCTCGTCACCTAGTGGTACCATCGAAAAGCGTCCAAAACGATTTATGAGCCTATGGTACGTCTAGCGCAAACCATGCACCTATCTTGCACCGACCTTAACACTGTCTCCAAACGGAAAGAAGTGGGATTCCACATGACCCACATCACCTAGGAGTTCCATCAAAAGGCCCAAAATGATTTCGAGCCTATGGTACATTTGACACAAAACCGTGCACCTATCTTGCGCCAAGATTAGCACTTTATCCAAAAGGCCAAAATGAGCTTCCACTTGAGCCTCGTCACCTAGTGGTACCATCAAAGGCCCAAAACGATTTATAAGCTTATGGTACGTCTAGCGCAAACCATCCACCTATCTTGCACTGACACCAACGTTGTCTCGAAATGGAAAGAAGCAAGGTTCCACATAACCCACGTGACCTAAGGGTTCCATCAGGTGCGTCCAAAATGATTTGTAAGCCTATGGTACATCTAGCGCAAACCATGCACCTATCTTGCACCGACACTAACACTGTCTCCAAACGGTATGAAGTGAGATTCTACATGACCCACATCACCTAGGAGTTCCATCGGGTCCGTCCAAAATGATTTCTGATCCAATGGTTTGTTTGACGCAAACCGTGCACCTATCTTGTGTCAAGATTAGCACCATATCCGAAAGGCCGAAACGAGCTTCCACTTGAGCCTCGTCACCTAGTGGTACCATCGAAAAGCGCCCAAAACGATTTATGAGCCTATGGTACATGTAGCGCAAACCATGCATCTATCTTGCACCGACCTTAACACTGTCTCCAAACGGAAAGAAGTGAGATTCCACATGACCCACATCACCTAGGAGTTCCATCAGGTGCGTCCAAAACGATTTCCGAGCCTCTGGTACGTTTGACGCAAACCGTGCACCTATCTTGCGTCAAGATTAGCACTATATCCAAAAAAGGCCAAAATGAGCTTCCACTTGAGCCTCGTCACCTAGTGGTACCATCGAAAAGCGCCCAAAACAATTTATGAGCCTATGGTACGTCTAGCGCAAACCATGCATCTATCGTGCACCGACCTTAACACTGTCTCCAAACGGAAAGAAGTGAGATTCCACATGACCCACATCACCTAGGAGTTCCATTAGGTGCGTCCAAAACGATTTCCGAGATTCTGGTACGTTTGACGCAAACTGTGCACCTATCTTGCGTCAAGATTAGCACTATATCCGAAAGGCCGAAACAAGCTTCCACTTGAGCCTCGTCACTTAGTGGTACCCTCGACTACGTCCCAAACGATTTATGAGCCTATGGTACGTCTAGCGCAAACCATGCACCTATCTTGCACTCGACATTAACACTGCTCTCCAAATGGAAAGAAGTGAGATTCCACATGACCCACATCACCTAGGAGTTCCATCGGTGCTTCCAAAATGATTTTCGAGCCTATGGTACGTTTTGACAAAACCGTGCACCTATCTTGCATCAAGATTAGCACTATATCTGAAAGGCCGAAACGAGCTTCCACTTGAGCCTCGTCACCTAGGGGTACCATCCACTACGTCCAAAATGATTTATGAGACTATGGTACGTCTAGCGCATACCATGCACCTATCTTGCACCGACATTAAGACTGTCTCCAAACGGAAAGAAGTGAGATTCCACATGACCCACATCACCTAGGAGTTCCATCAAAAGGCCCAAAACGATTTCCGAGCCTATGGTACATTTGACACAAACCGTGCACTATCTCTTGCGTCAAGATTAGCACTATATCCAAAAGGCCAAAACGAGCTTCCACTTGAGCCGCGTCACCTAGTGGTACCATCGATTGCCCAAAATGATTTTATAAGCCTATGGTACGTCTAGCGCAAACCATCCACCTATCTTGCAATCGACACCAACACTATCTCGAAACGGAAAGAAGCAAGGTTCCACATAACCCACGTGACCTAGGGGTTCCATCGGGTGCGTCCAAAATGATTTGTAAGCCTATGGTACATCTAGCGCAAACCATGCACCTATCTTGCACCGACACTAACACTGTCTCCAAACGGAATGAAGTGAGATTCCACATGACCCACATCACCTAGGAGTTCCATCGGGTGCGTCCAAAATGATTTCTGACCAATGGTACGTTTGACGCAAACCGTGCACCTATCTTGTGTCAAGATTAGCACCATATCCGAAAAGGCCGAAATGAGCTTCCACTTGAGCCTCGTCACCTAGTGGTACCATCGACTGCGTCCAAAACGATTTATGAGCCTATGGTACGTCTAGCGCAAACCATGCACCTATCTTGCACTAACACCAACACTGTCTCGAAATGGAAAGAAGCAAGGTTCCACATAACCCACGTCACCTAGGGGTTCCATCAAAAGGCCCAAAATGATTTGTAAGCCTATGGTACATCTAGCGCAAACCATGCACCTATCTTGCACCGACACTAACACTGTCTCCAAACGGAATGAAGTGAGATTCTACATGACCCACGTCACCTAGGAGTTCCATCGGGTCCGTCCAAAATGATTTCTGATCCAATGGTACGTTTGACGCAAACCGTGCACCTATCTTGTGTCAAGATTAGCACCATATCCGAAAGGCCGAAATGAGCTTCCACTTGAGCCTCGTCACCTAGTGGTACCATCGAGTGCGTCCAAAACAATTTATGAGTCTATGGTACGTGTAGCGCAAACCATGCATCTATCGTGCACCGACCTTAACACTGTCTCCAAACGGAAAGAAGTGAGATTCCACATGACCCACATCACCTAGGAGTTCCATTAGGTGCGTCCAAAATGATTTCCGAGCCTCTGGTACGTTTGACGCAAACCGTGCACCTATCTTTCGTCAAGATTAGCACTATATCCGAAAGGCCGAAACAAGCTTCCACTTGAGCCTCGTCACCTAGTGGTACCCTCGACTACGTCCCAAACGATTTATGAGGCTATGGTACGTCTAGCGCATACCATGCACCTATCTTGCTCTGACATTAAGACTGTCTCCAAATGGAAAGAAGTGAGATTCCACATGACCCACATCACCTAGGAGTTCCATCAGGTGCTTCCAAAATGATTTCCGAGCCTATGGTACGTTTGACACAAACCGTGCACCTATCTTGCATCAAGATTAGCACTATATCTGAAAGGCCGAAACGAGCTTCCACTTCAGCCTCGTCACCTAGGGGTACCATCCACTACGTCCAAAATGATTTATGAGACTATGGTACGCGTCTAGCGCATACCATGCACCTATCTTGCACCGACATTAACACTGTCTCCAAAATGGAAAGAAGTGAGATTCCACATGACCCACATCACCTAGGAGTTCCATCAAAAGCGCCCAAAACGATTTCGAGCCTATGGTACATTTGACACAAACCGTGCACCTATCTTGCGTCAAGATTAGCACTATATCCAAAAGGCCAAACGAGCTTCCACTTAAGCCGCGTCACCTAGTGGTACCATCGATTTGCGTCCAAAACGATTTTATAAGCGCAAACCATGCACCTATCTTATGTCAAGATTAGCACCATATTCGAAAAGGCCGAAACGAGCTTCCACTTGAGCCTCGTCACCTAGTGGTACCATCAAGTGTGTCCAAAATGATTTATGAGCCTATGGTACGTCTAGCGCAAACCATGCACCTATCTTGCACCGACCTTAACACTGTCTCCAAATGGAAAGAAGTGAGATTCCACATGACCCACATCACCTAGAAGTTCCATCAGGTGCGTCCAAAATGATTTCCGAGCCTTTGGTACGTTTGATGAAAACCGTGCACCTATCTTGCGTCAAGATTAGCACTATATCCGAAAGGCCAAAACGAGCTTCCACTTGAGCCTCGTCACCTAGTGGTACCATCGACTGCGTCCAAAACGATTTATGAGCCTATGGTACGTCTAGCGCAAACCATGCACCTATCTTGCACCGACATTAAGACTGTCTCCAAACGGAAAGAAGTGAGATTCCACATGACCCACATCACCTAGGAGTTCCATCAGGTGCGTCCAAAATGATTTCCAAGCCTATGGTACGTTTGACACAAACCGTGCACCTATCTTGCGTCAAGATTAACACTATATCCAAAAGGCCGAAACGAGCTTCCACTTGAACCTCATCACCTAGTTGTACCATCGAGTGCGTCCAAAACAATTTATAAGCCTATGGTACGTCTAGCGCAAACCGTGCACCTATCTTGCTTCAAGATTAGCACTATATCCGAAAGGCCGAAACGAGCTTCCACTTGAGCCTCGTCACCTAGTGGTACCATCGAAAAGGCCCAAAATGATTTATAAGGCTAAGGTACGTCTAGCGCAAACCATGCACCTATCTTGCACCGACACCAACACACCGCTCTTCAAACGGAAAGAAGCGAGATTCCACATGACCCACGTCACCTAGGGGTTCCATCGGGTGCGTCCAAAACGATTTGTAAGCCTATGGTACTTCTAGCGCAAACCATGCACCTATCTTGCACCGACACTAACACTGTCTCCAAACGGAATGAAGTGAGATTCCACATGACCCACGTCACCTTGGAGGTCCCATCGGGTGCGCCCAAAATGATTTTCGATCCAATGGTACGTTTAGCGCAAACCGTGCACCTATCTTGTGTCAAGATTAGCACCATATCCGAAAGGCCAAAACGAGCTTCCACATGAGCCTCGTCACCTAGTGGTACCATCGAGTGCGTCCAAAATGATTTATGAGCCTATGGTACATCTAGCGCAAAACCATCCACCCTATTTTGCATTGACACCAACACTGTCTCGAAATGGAAAGAAGCAAGGTTCCACATAACCCACGTGACCTAGGGGTTCCATCAAAAGTGCGCCCAAAATGATTTGTAAGCCTATGGTACATCTAGCGCAAACCATGCACCTATCTTGCACCGAGACTAACACTGTCTCCAAACGGAATGAAGTGAGATTCCACATGACCCACGTCACCTAGGAGTTCCATCAGGTTTGTCCAAAATGATTTCTGATCCAATGGTACGTTTGATTTAAACCGTGCACCTATCTTATGTCAAGATTAGCACCATATTCGAAAAGGCCAAAACGAGCTTCCATTTGAGCCTCGTCACCTAGTGGTACCATCAAGTGTGTCCAAAACGATTTATGAGCCTATGGTACGTCTAGCGCAAACCATGCACCTATCTTGCACCGACATTAAGACCTGTCTCCAAACGGAAAGAAGTGAGATTCCACATGACCCACATCACCTAGGAGTTCCATCGATGCGCCCAAAATGATTTCCAAGCCTATGGTACGTTTGACACAAAACCATGCACCTATCTTGCGTCAAGATTAACACTATATATCGAAAGGCCAAAACGAGCTTCCACTTAAACCTCATCACCTAGTGGTACCATCGAAAAGCGTCCAAAACAATTTATAAGCCTATGGTACGTCTAGCGCAAACCGTGCACCTATCTTGCTTCAAGATTAGCACTATATCCGAAAGGCTAAAACGAGCTTCCACTTGAGCCTCGTCACCTAGTGGTACCATCGAGTGCATCCAAAATGATTTATAAGCCTTATGTACGTCTAGCGCAAACCATGCACCTATCTTGCACCGACCTTAACATTGTATCCAAACGGAAAGAAGTGGGATTCCACATGACCCACATCACCTAGGAGTTCCATCAGGTCCGTCCAAAACGTTTTCCGAGCCTCTGGTACGTTTGACGCAAACCGTGCACCTATCTTGCGTCAAGATTAGCACTATATCCGAAAGGACAAAACGAGCTTCCACTTGAGCCTCGTCACCTAGTGGTACCATCGAGTGCGTCCAAAACAATTTATAAGCCTATGGTACGTCTAGCGCAAACCATCCACCTATCTTGCATTGACACCAACACTGTCTCGAAATGGAAAGAAGCAAGGTTCCACATAACCCACGTGACCTAGGGGTTCCATCGGGTGCGTCCAAAATGATTTGTAAGCCTATGGTACATCTAGCGCAAATAATGCACCTATCTTGCACCGACACTAACACTGTCTCCAAATGGAATGAAGTGAGATTCTACATGACCCACGTCACCTAGGAGTTCCATCGGGTCCGTCCAAAATGATTTCTGATCCAATGGTTCGTTTGACGCAAACCGTGCACCTATCTTGTGTCAAGATTAGCACCATATCCGAAAGGCCAAAACGAGCTTCCACTTGAGCCTCATCACCTAGTGGTACCATCGAGTGAGTCCAAAACAATTTATGAGCCTATGGTACGTCTAGCGCATACCATGCACCTATCTTGCACCGACATTAAGACTGTCTCCAAACGAAAAGAAGTGAGATTCCACATGACCCACATCACCTAGGAGTTCCATCAGATGCGTCCAAAATGATTTCCAAGCCTATGTTACGTTTGACACAAACCGTGCACCTATCTTGCGTCAAGATTAACACTATATCCAAAAGGCCGAAACGAGCTTCCACTTGAACCTCATCACCTAGTGGTACCATCGAGTGCGTCCAAAACAATTTATAAGCCTATGGTACGTCTAGCGCAAACCGTGCACCTATCTTGCTTCAAGATTAGCACTATATCCGAAAGGCCAAAACGAGCTTCCACTTGAGCCTCGTCACCTAGTGGTACCATCGAGTGCGTCCAAAATGATTTATAAGCCTATGGTACGTCTAGCGCAAACCATGCACCTATCTTGCACCGACACCAACACTGTCTCCAAACGGAAAGAAGCGAGATTCCACATGACCCACGTCACCTAGGGGTTCCATCGGGTGCGTCCAAAACGATTTGTAAGCCTATGGTACATCTAGCGCAAACCATGCACCTATCTTGCACCGACACTAACACTGTCTCCAAACGGAATGAAGTGAGATTCCACATGACCCACGTCACCTAGGAGTTCCATCGGGTGCGTCCAAAATGATTTCTGATCCAATGGTACGTTTGACGCAAACCGTGCACCTATCTTGTGTCAAGATTAGCACCATATCCGAAAGGCCGAAACGAGCTTCCACTTGAGCCTCGTCACCTAGTGGTACCATCGAGTGCGTCCAAAACGATTTATGAGCCTATGGTACGTCTAGCGCAAACCATCCACCTATTTTGCATTGACACCAACACTGTCTCAAAATGGAAAGAAGCAAGGTTCCACATAACCCACGTGACCTAGGGGTTCCATCGGGTGCGTCCAAAATGATTTGTAAGCCTATGGTACATCTAGCGCAAACCATGCACCTATCTTGCACCGAGACTAACACTGTCTCCAAATGGAATGAAGTGAGATTCCACATGACCCACGTCACCTAGGAGTTCCATCAGGTTTGTCCAAAATGATTTCTGATCCAATGGTACGTTTGACGCAAACCGTGCACCTATCTTATGTCAAGATTAGCACCATATTCGAAAAGGTCAAACGAGCTTCCACTTGAGCCTCGTCACCTAGTGGTACCATCAAGTGTGTCCAAAACGATTTATGAGCCTATGGTACGTCTAGCGCAAACCATGCACCTATCTTGCACCGACATTAAGACTGTCTCCAAACGGAAAGAAGTGAGATTCCACATGACCCACATCACCTAGGAGTTCCATCAGATGCGTCCAAAATGATTTCCAAGCCTATGGTACGTTTGACACAAACCGTGCACCTATCTTGCGTCAAGATTAACACTATATCCGAAAGGCCGAAACGAGCTTCCACTTGAACCTCATCACCTAGTGGTACCATCGAGTGCGTCCAAAACAATTTATAAGCCTATGGTACGTCTAGCGCAAACCGTGCACCTAAATTGCTTCAAGATTAGCACTATATCGAAAAGGTCGAAACGAAGCTTCCACTTGAGCCTCGTCACCTAGTGGTACCATCGAAAAGCGCCCAAAACGATTTATAAGCCTAAGGTACGTCTAGCGCAAACCATGCACCTATCTTGCACCGACCTTAACACTGTCTCCAAACGGAAAGAAGTGAGATTCCACATGACCCACATCACCTAGGAGTTCCATCAGGTGCGTCCAAAACGATTTCCGAGCCTCTGGTACGTTTGACGCAAACCGTGCACCTATCTTGCGTCAAGATTAGCACTATATCCGAAAGGCCAAAACGAGCTTCCACTTGAGCCTCGTCACCTAGTGGTACCATTGAGTGCGTCCAAAACAATTTATAAGCCTATGGTACGTCTAGCGCAAACCATCCACCTATCTTGCATTGACACCAACACTGTCTCGAAATGGAAAGAAGCAAGGTTCCACATAACCCACGTGACCTAGGGTTTCCATCGGGTGCGTCCAAAATGATTTGTAAGCCTATGGTACATCTAGCGCAAACAATGCACCTATCTTGCACCGACACTAACACTGTCTCCAAACGGAATGAAGTGAGATTCTACATGACCCACGTCACCTAGGAGTTCCATTGGGTCCGTCCAAAATGATTTCTGATCCAATGGTTCGTTTGACTCAAACCGTGCACCTATCCTGTGTCAAGATTAGCACCATATCCGAAAGGCCGAAACGAGCTTCCACTTGAGCCTCATCACCTAGTGGTACCATCGAGTGAGTCCAAAACGATTTATGAGCCTATGGTACTTCTAGCGCATACCATGCACCTATCTTGCACCGACATTAAGACTGTCTCCAAACGGAAAGAAGTGAGATTCCACATGACCCACATCACCTAGGAGTTCAATCAAGTGCGTCCAAAATGATTTCCGAGCCTATGGTACGTTTGACGCAAACCGAGCACCTATCTTGCGTCAAGATTAGCACTATATCCGAAAGGCCGAAACAAGCTTCCACTTCAGCCTCGTCACCTAGGGGTACCATCGACTACGTCCAAAACGATTTGTAAGCCTATGGTACATCCAGCGCGAACCATGCACCTATCTTGCATCGACACTAATACTATCTCCAAACGGAATGAAGTGAGATTCGACATGACCCACGTCACATAGGAGTTCCATCGGGTGCGTCCAAAATGATTTCTGATCCAATGGCACGTTTGACGCAAACCGTGCACCTATCTTGTGTCAAGATTAGCACTATATCCGAAAGGCCAAAACGAGCTTCCACTTGAGCCTCGTCACCTAGTGGTACCATTGAGTGCGTCCAAAACAATTTATAAGCCTATGGTACGTCTAGCGCAAACCATCCACCTATCTTGCATTGACACCAACACTGTCTCGAAATGGAAAGAAGCAAGGTTCCACATAACCCACGTGACCTAGTGTTTCCATCGGGTGCGTCCAAAATGATTTGTAAGCCTATGGTACATCTAGCGCAAACAATGCACCTATCTTGCACCGACACTAACACTGTCTCCAAACGGAATGAAGTGAGATTCTACATGACCCACGTCACCTAGGAGTTCCATTGGGTCCGTCCAAAATGATTTCTGATCCAATGGTTCGTTTGACTCAAACCGTGCACCTATCCTGTGTCAAGATTAGCACCATATCCGAAAGGCCGAAACGAGCTTCCACTTGAGCCTCATCACCTAGTGGTACCATCGAGTGAGTCCAAAACGATTTATGAGCCTATGGTACTTCTAGCGCATACCATGCACCTATCTTGCACCGACATTAAGACTGTCTCCAAACGGAAAGAAGTGAGATTCCACAGGACCCACATCACCTAGGAGTTCAATCAAGTGCGTCCAAAATGATTTCCGAGCCTATGGTACGTTTGACGCAAACCGAGCACCTATCTTGCGTCAAGATTAGCACTATATCCGAAAGGCCGAAACGAGCTTCCACTTCAGCCTCGTCACCTAGGGGTACCATCGACTACGTCCAAAACGATTTGTAAGCCTATGGTACATCCAGCGCGAACCATGCACCTATCTTGCACCGACACCAACACTGTCTCCAAACAGAAAGAAGTGAGATTCCACATGACCCACCTCACCTAAGAGTTCCATCAGGTGCGTGCAAAATGATTTCTGATCCAATGGTATGTTTGACGCTAGCCATGCACCTATCTTGTGTCAAGGTTAGCACCATATCCGAAAGGCCAAAACGAGCTTCCACTTGAGCCTCGTCACCTAGTGGTACCATCGAGTGCGTCCAAAACGATTTATGAGCCTATGGTACGTGTAGCGCAAACCATGCACCTATCTTGCACCGACATTAACACTGTCTTCAAATGGAAAGAAGTGAGATGCCACATGACCCACATCACCTAGGAGTTCCATAAGGTGCGTCCAAAATGATTTCCGAATCTATGGTACGTTTGACGCAAACCGTGCACCTATCTTGCGTCAAGATTAGCACAATATCCAAAAGGCCGAAACGTGCTTCCACTTGAGCCTCGTCACCTAGTGGGACCATCGAGTGCGTTCAAAATGATTTATAAGCCTATGGTACGTCTAGCGCAAACCATCCACCTATCTTTCACTGACATCAACACTGTCTCGAAATGGAAAGAAGCAAGGTTCCACATAACCCACGTGACCTAGGGGTTCCATCGTGTGCGTCCAAAATGATTTGTAGGCCTATGGTACATCTAGCGCAAACCATGCACCTATCTTGCACCGACACTAACACTGTCTCCAAACGGAATGAAGTGAGATTCTACATGACCCACGTCACCTAGGAGTTCCATCGGGTCCATCCAAAATGATTTCTGATCCAATAGTACGTTTGACGCAAACCGTGCACCTATCTTGTGTAACATCCCTGATGTTAAAAAAATAATTAAGAAGGTGATCATGTCATCATTATGCATAATCATCACGCATCAACTCATGAGTGCATTTCATGTTCATATTATAGTATGCAAATGTTATTTTATGGAGTGTTTTATATATTACCTGAAATAATGTTAATAATAATGATTAGGAAACTTTGTAACTCTTGATGTGGGAATCTTTTAAACAAGTCAAATCTTGTTGCAATGCTTGGTGTGGACCTTGTTTTATGATATGTGTTGACTTGTATGGATGAATCAATTTCAAAACATTTGTGTTTAATTGGATTTCTGAAAACCCGAATTTCCAGCATTTAAGTTTACCCTGGGTAACTGATATGATCCCGCTAGGGTTTGTTTCCGATCTTTCGATGAGAGGTGTGGGATAACTCGATTGATGGGTGGAGACGACGTTCACGGCCCGACTACAGCCTTCCAAGCTGCGCCTTAGCAACCGATACACCACCTCCAACAGCTGCCGCGATCTTGTGGAGCGCGATCAACCAAACCACTAGGGTAATTCCTGCAAGCAATCGAGGAACAAGCAAGAACAAGTAGAACAAGCAACTCAATTGCAAATATGGTGATGAAAACCAATCTAAAATCACAAAGTTGGGGTTCTGAATCAAGTAGAACGGATGGTCTAGTCGACACACGCGTCTACAAGGAAGTAGCAATGGCTAAACTTTCAACAAAACAAAACCCAATTGTTCTTGGTGGCGGCTAAGGGGTATATGAAGGTGGAAGGACGACCACCAGGGTGTTGGGGTCGTGCTCCAACCCTAGGACGCGTCCCTAATGGACCCAACTTGATACACGGCCCATTGGACCAAACTAAGGCGACGCAGCACCTTTGAACAGAAAACCTCTCGGTAGTAATTCGGTCATTGCGGCGGCCTCAGAATAGATATGGACTTGATTCTAGATCCATGTGAAAATAGACTTCGTAAGGATTCCATGAAGTATTTGAACGCCTCAATCCGAGTCCGTATGCGACCGTGGTGAACATCACAAGTTGGAGCTGTCCTGGAGTCCGAATCCAGCCCCAAAACGTGTTGGATTTGATCTCTTTCTTTCCTTGGACCAAAAGTGACGTGGTGTCCAGGTGGAGGACGTTGGGAATACTTGGATTTGGTCCCCAATCAACTTCATTAACCTTCCATGCTTTCCATATGCAATCAAACCTTCCCTTAATCCATGTAAGTAATTCTGAAAATGAAAATATACACATTTTATGGTGGAGCACCAATTCATCAAATGCATCAATGATAAGCCTCATATAGAATGATTGCACCTTTAGTATAGAAGTGGTTGGCATGGTCATATTTGAGCCAATGATGTCCTCATCAGTAACCCAATTCAAAATCTAAGCACATTTTGGGGTTGAGTCTAAAAGCAAAAGTGTAGAGTTTGTCATGGTGTACAAAGTTGGTGTTTGGAGTTTTCAAAGTTGTTTTATAAAATTTGAAGTAATTTGAAAAGGCGAAATTCTTTAAATGTCCCCTATTTGAATTCAAATTTGCATTTCAAAATGTAGACCGAATTAGGGGGTGGTTATAAAAGCAAAGTTGTAGAACTTTGAATTTGGAACAACTTTTATTTTTGGAGATTTTTGAGTTACCATATAAAATTTGGAGTAAATTGGGAAATTAAGCGAGTGGTAGTTCTGTAATTTCGGTGAACAGTAACCACGGAAGCCAACTCACCGACGGCGAGCTTCGATTGTCTTCCAGTCGCGCCTGTGGCCGCCTTCGGCTTCGCGCTGGCGTGGAGAAGACTCCTACGTGGTTTCCTCTTGCTTCCTGGCCGTCATATATAGCTTGTGTCGTCGCCGTTCTCCTCCTTTTCATTTCCTCTGTTCGCCATCGCCGTCGTCCATTCTTGCCGACGCACACCACCTCCACCGCTCATCCTCTACCCGAATTGAGCGCATTGTGAGCTTTGCCACATCCCTGCGTAGCACTTTGACTTGCTCCCGCCATCCAATTTCGTCGGAGTCATCAGCGAGCCGTTTTCTTCCTCGCGGCCGTCCGTCATGGCCGTCGAGCTCGCCTCCGCCGTGGCCGGCCTACTCCGGCTGCTCTCACTCATTTATCTCTCTTGTTTTGCGCTTACCTCTGTGCCGTGATGCTCGCAAGCAAACCGGTTGCTCGTCTTTTCATCAGGGCACGTCGTGACTCCCTACCGATGTGCCTCTCCGCCACCGAGCCACAGGCTCGTGTGGCTAGGCCGTCACGGGTCGCGACCGGCCGAGCTGCGGCCATCCTCAAGCTCGCCTCGCCACCCCGTCGCTCGACCACCCCTCCAATTGCCGCCTACAAGCGTCAGCCGGCCGGAAATCGAGTTCTCCGGCGTCCTCTGTTTTTCTTCCTCGCGACCAGGGACTTCGTCTTCAAATTCAAGAATTGTGAGGGGCTTTTCTGTGAACCGCAGACTTATGTGAATAGTGCCTTTTGGACCTGTTTGCTTTGAAATCGACTGGAACTTTGAAAATTCATAGTAATTCATAGAAAATTCGTAAAATTGCAAATGAGGACTTTTTGGAATCCTTGTGAAATTTTCTATACAGTAGATCTATAATATGGCATGTTTTAGTTTAAATTTTTAGCTGCAAAAATAGATTTATGCAGTAAGGTTGTAATGCTAGTTGAATTTGTTATTTTCCATAACTGTAGATCTAGGGCTCCAAATGAAGTGAAATTTTTGTGACTTGTTACTCATGTGATAGTTGATGTGTGGTAAAAATTTCATGAGTATTGGATGAAGTATGAGTGAGTTTTTGGTTTATCTCGCTCTCACATGATTTCTTGCAATAGCAAATTGTCTTTTTCATAGAGGCAGCTATACTTATGCAAATGGTATGAAATTTGTACAGTAGACTATTGAGATGATATGTGATCTACTGTAATTTTTGTAGAAGTTATTGTGCATTTTTGGTATATGTTCATAAATACACCTTGATGTCTAAATAAATTAAGAAATGCTTTAAGAAAATTTATTTAGAGGTGAGCACCATGCTTTTGGTGTTCTTTAGTCATGTGTGAAATGTTGGTAAAGTTGGTTTTGCCCAATTATGTGTTTGCAACATAAGTTAATCATTATTTTCTTGCCGATGTGGTTTATGGACAGATCTAGGAACTTAGCAAAGTTCTTCATGATAATGTGCTTTGTTGTGAAACTTGTTTATACAAAAGTTGTAGATAATTCATGTATCTAGCTTCAGTTAAAATTTGGTGGTATTTGGCCTTGTGGTTTGTGAGTTATGCATGTTTAAAGTTGGGTTTCAGAAATGACTGCTCTCTGTCAATTGTGGACCAGTTTCTGTAAATGGGTATATTTGACTTAGTTAACTTGAGAATCATGCTAAGATGATTAAAGATGAGTTGTAGAAAATTTCATAATTTTTCCAGAATGTCTTGTTGCATGGCTATTGGATTTGTATAACTCTAGTTATGATCCAAACATGAAGCTGTTGTTTCCAGTCCAGAAATAGACATATGCTAGTTGTGGTTGTTTACTCAATGTGTTGCTAAGTATGGCTTATGCCCTTGTTGATGGTCAAGTTATGATACTTGTGACCTTGTAAACTTGTGTCATGATTGTTGTGCTTGCTCTCTATAGTTAGTTGTGTGATGTTAGTTAAATAGCTATTGGTGTCTATGTCTTGCATAATCTTGTGTTTGTCTTGATATGCTTATGTTCGCCCTTTAGTTAATAATTCTAAATGACTTAATTAAGAATTTCATTAGTAAATGCATGTTAATAAACTTGATTGCTTCTTCGATGCAACCTCTTGGGTAAAAAAAGTAAAAGGTATACATTTCTTTGTATATTGTTTATACATGTCTTTTCATGATGAAGCTTTAGTTGGTAAGCATGTATGATAAGTGAACCTTTGACTTGTTAGAAAAACGACTAAAAATGCTTTATGATAATTACTTGTAACTGTACCGCGAAGGAAAGTTGTATTCAAGTTGTTAATTTTTGCATCCATCAACGAGCATCATGTTTTATATTTCGCATCATGTTAAACATGGCATTGTTACTACGTGTAGTGAACGAAGGTGAGCACGTGGTAGTTAATCAAGTAGTTGAGGAAGTTGATCCGTCAGTGGTGGTTGGTGTTGATATCGGTGGAACGACTCCGGACCCGGACTTTTCCGTCAACGAAGGCAAGCCCCGGATGCATACAACCCTACCTTGTATTTTACAAATTGATTTCACTTTTGCTTCTTTTTACTGCATTAAGTGATTAGGAGTCACGTGAAAACCAAATTGGTACATTACCAACCTTGTTATTCCATATTTACCATATTACCAGTTTTAAATTCATAAATGCCTAGTTTTGCTTAGCTATGCTTAGAACGATGAAAGTTGGGTGATTACCTGTCATCTGCAAGTTTTAAATGGAACTGTGGTTACTTATGTTATCATGTGATATGGGGATGTGGAGTAATAAATCTAGACCAGGCGGACTCGGTGTGTGTGAGCCACAAGACATGGAGGTCTTGTGAGCATGTTCTTTCCGCCTGTGTCGATTAAGGTCCGTCCGTTGTTGAATTGCATGAGGTGAGACTTTGTAGTACTAACCACATACTCCGGTAAGCCTTAACTTGGCTATTCTATTACGAGAATAGCTACTCGCGCACTAGGAGTGGAGAGATGGCGGGAATAGTGTGTACCCATGTGGCAATGGGCTGGATTGGTGGAGTACTGTATTCTCGGGTGGCGTGGACCCGTTCTTGTTTTAGAGGATCCGAGGGTAGGTTGATATATGTAAGTCGGGGACCTGCTTATGTCGTGTGGTCTGGAATTCCCCAGCTGGGTTATAATCGGTTCGAATCGTCGTTGCTCCTCGATTATGGAGACTCAACACACTGTTCATCATCATAGTGTAATAACTGGAACTTGAGGATGGTTTGAGAAGGTGTTGGGTATGAAGTTTCATGATCTCAATGCGGATCGTGTCAGCTTTGTATATGATCTTTATGAAGTTTTAAATGTTGATATAAAGAATTTTGTTAAAATGCTTTTACGCAAAAGAACCTTGATTATTGCTAAAGCCATACCTTGAATCCCATGAGCCTGCATTCCTACGTTCTTTTAAATTCTTATTTCGGTTAAGTCTTGTTGAATACTTTTGTACTCAGGGTTCATTAACCCTTGTTGCATGTGAGGCTCATGAGCAGATCTATTTTGGATCGTGCTGCATGACTGTTGTTTAGTGCGATGACGATAAGTAAATGTGTGGCCCTTGGGCAGGGCAGCTTAATTGTGTGTTCTGTAATATAATATAATGCCACTCCACTACTACGTTTTGTAATATTAATCGAACTTAGTTTGTAAGGTTTGAAATAAATGTTTTGTAAACTAAGTTATTGTAAGTCTTCCGCTACTTTTACTCTGATGTATATATATTTGAATAAACTATTGTAATACTGCAATGACTCTGTAATGTGATCCTGCTCGGAAATCGTGGATGATTCGGGGTTCCCCGAGGACACCCGACAGTCTTCTTAAGTTAACGAGAACGTATGCATAGATGTCAAAGGTCGTTGGACAGTTACAGGTGCATGTGGGCCCTATAATTTAGGAGGTTTTGCCACATCTTGTGTCAAGATTAGCACCATATCCGAAAGGCCGAAACGAGCTTCCACTTGAGCCTCGTCACCTAGTGGTACCATCGAGTGCGTCCAAAATGATTTATGAGCCTATGCTACGTCTAGCGCAAACCATGCAACTATCTTGCACCGACATTAACACTATCTCCAAACAGAAAGAAATGAGATTCCACATGACCCAACTCACCTAGGAGTTCCATCAGGTGCGTCCAAAATGATTTTCGAGCCTATGGTACGTTTGACGCAAACCGTGCACCTATCTTGCGTCAAGATTAGCACTATATCCGAAAGGCCGAAATGAGCTTCCACTTGAGCCTCATCACCTAGTGGTACCATCAACTGCGTCCAAAACGATTTATAAGCCTGTGGTACGTCTAGCGCAAACCATGCACCTATCTTGCACCAACACCAACACTGTCTCCAAACGGAAAGAAGCAAGATTCCACATGACCCACGTCACAAAGGGGTTCCATCGGGTGCGTCCAAAACGATTTGTAAGCCTATGGTACATCTAGCGCAAACCATGCACCTATCTTGCACCGACACTAACACTGTCTCCAAACGGAATGAAGTGAGATTCCACATGACCCACGTCACCTAGGAGTTCCATCGGGTGCGTCCAAAATGATTTCTGATCCAATGGTACATTTGACGCAAACCGTGCACCTATCTTGTGTCAAGATTAGCACCATATCGGAAAGGCCGAAACGAGCTTCCACTTGAGCCTCGTCACCTAGTGGTACCATCGACTGCGTCCAAAACGATTTATAAGCCTATGGTACATCTAGCGCAAACCATCGACCTATCTTGCACCGAGTTTAACACTGTCTCCAAATGGAAAGAAGTGAGATTCCACATGACCCACATCACCTAGGAGTTCCAATAGGTGCGTCCAAAACAATTTCCGAGCCTATGGTACATTTAACGCAAACCGTGCACCTATCTTGCGTCAAGATTAGCACTATATCCGAAAGGCCGAAACGAGCTTCCACTTGAGCCTCGTCACCTAGTGGTACCATCGAGTGCGTCCAATACGATTTCCGAGCCTATGGTACGTTTGACACAAACCGTGCACCTATCTTGCGTCAAGATTAGCACTATATCCAAAAGGCCGAAATGAGCTTCCACTTGAACCTCATCACCTAGTGGTACCATTGACTGCGTCCAAAACGATTTATAAGCCTATGGTACGTCTAGCGCAAACCATGCACCTATCTTGCACCGACACCAACACTGTCTCCAAACAGAAAGAAGCGAGATTCCACTTGACCCACGTCACCTAGGGGTTCCATCGGGTGCGTCCAAAACGATTTCTGAGCCTATGGTACATCTAGCGCAAACCATGCACCTATCTTGCACCGACACTAACACTGTCTCCAAACAGAATGAAGTGAGATTCCACATGACCCACGTCACCTAGGAGTTCCATCGGGTGCGTCCAAAATGATTTCTGATCCAATGGTACGTTTGACGCTAGCCGTGCACCTATCTTGTGTCAAGATTAGCACCATATCCGAAAGGCCAAAATGAGCTTCCACTTGAGCCTCGTCACCTAGTGGTACTGTAACACCTCGGGTGTTAGCCTTGCATAACTTGACTTGCATAACATGAGCATGAGCATCAAGCATTCATAAATCATCATTTACAATTGAAACATGTGATCAAAACATATGAAACATTGCTTGTTATTTCGTGTTTCTTGGAACATATGCATATGATCATGTGCAAATGAATGCAAGTGGGTAATGTTAGTCACTAAAACACCTTAGCTACACTTAGGTTAACAAAAGGAACCTTGTTCATGAAGGTCACCTTTCATGATCAAGCACGTAAGTAATATTACATGTGTTGACCTGGATAGCTCTATGAGTGACTACTACATGAAATGCTTAAATGACCTTGCAAATTGCTTAAACATGCTTAGAGTATCATCATGAACAACTTTGGTATTTAGGGCTAGGGCTAGTTTGGTCATTAAGCCATGCTTTGATGTGTTTCATCATTCAAAAGTGACATGTTTGACCAAAGTTGAACTATGTGTTAGAGACCTTGCATGGAGGAGTTCACTAAATCAAAGTTGTAGTGTTTGACATAAGGAACAACTTTTATTTTTGGGTCATTGATTGATTCAGCTCCTAACATGTGTGAATTTGGATTTCAAAAATCATCAAATCACTGATTTCAGCACTTAGCAAATTTCGCTAAGTCATGAACACTGACCGACTGACAGGCTCACTTTGGGGATGACTTTTCTCAGTTTCGGTTGCGAATTAGCACAAGATGATTGAACAACATTTGTAGCTGGTACTTAGGACTACGAAAGTCATTTAGATCGTTTACGAATTGGAGCAACGGTTTAGCAGTTAGATGAATGTCAAAACTCGTCGTCAGGCTCGGCATGTCGCGACTGACGAACTGAATCGAAGCCGATCGGTGGCCGACCGGCGCCAGAGCGCGAACGCCGCGTGTCCGCGGCGACGGCCGCGCGTCGCCAACGCCCTGACCGCGCAGGCCACGACGCGCCTGAGCGCGCCTTCATCACGCCAGCGTCTGCCCGAGCCGTCCCGCGCCCCCATTTGCTTCGCCTCGGCCTTTCTTCCTCGCAGCAGCAGCCGCCGAGCTCCCGCAGCTCCGCCGTCGCCATAGCCGCGCACAGCTCGCGCCTAGCCACTCCAGCCCCACTGCCATAGCTCCACCACCACCCCAGCAGCGCACTGCCTCCTCCCGTGCCGCTGACATCGCTTGGTAAGCCACCGCAACGCATGCGAGCTCGCCGGAGTTCCGCCGTGAGCCCCGTCTCCGTGGCCACGTCGCCACCGTCCATCCTAGGCCACGTTAGGGCACTAGATAGCTCCGCCGCAGCTCGGTGATGCTCAGCGCAGCGTTCGTTCGAGCCACCGTAGCCCACACCGGCGTGCTCTACTTCGAGTCGATGACATGTGGGGTCCCCTGACCACCGGGTCCCACCGGTCAGCGACAACAGTATTGAAGGATAGCTCATTTGATTCCAGTTTTTGATTTCTTTTGTGATTTTCATACCTCCAGTTTGGTAGCTCCAAAAATTGTGAAATAAATTTGTGGGTGTTCCTCAGGAAGTGTAGTATTTAGGAAAAATATGTTTTTAACATTTACAGTAGAAATTTTTGGAGATTTAAATAGGGATTTGAAGTGTGCTTTTGAATACATTCAAATTTGTTTATTTTATATCTAGAGTTCCTGTGCTCCAAAAATTATGAAAATTTTGTGGTAAGCTAATCTTAGCATATATGAGCTCTGGTAAAAATTTGGGGACCAGTGCATGGGTAGATTTATAGTTATAGATTTTTCTTTTATGGATAGTCAATCCTTGCATAAATTTTTATAAATTATTTATGAGTCCAAAATTCATGAAATTTGTTGGAGGTAATCCTAGTACTATATGGATGCTAAGAAAATAGGAAATCTATTGCTTGACACTTTTCAATAGGGTTTTCCATTTATGCTATTTCAAGCCTTCTTTGCCTTGTCATTTTGCATAGGATGTTCTACTTGGTAAAATGACATGAAATTTTTTATAGTAGTCCTTTGATAGCATTAGTAAGGCACTGTAAAATTTTGAGAATTTATTAAGTACTTCTGATATATATTTATTATTTAACCTAGATATATAAATAAAATGATAAAGGCAATTAAGTAAATAGTTTGGGCTTCACCATTATATGATTCTAAATGTAATTGGTATGCTTAAACTGTTGGTGAATTCTATGTTGTCAAATTTTGAATGATTGCATGAAGTAGAAGTATCGTTACTTTATGTTGCATGTTGAATAGTTTCCGGACTGATTCTAAAGTTTGATGAGTGGCATGTTGAAAATGATGTGTACTGTAAAAATGGTTAATAACAAAGTTGTAGAGAATTTGATAAGCTTTCCAGAAAGTCCAGGATCACTGGATTTGGATTTGTAGAACTCCCGTTATGAGTAAAACAAGTAGCTGCTATTTTATGGTATAATCGATGCATTATGGAAAGATAATTAAATAACCGAGAAGAGATATGCACCTACTCAATAAACATGATGCACTTGTTAACATATATGCATTCGTAATACTTATGCCATACTCATGCATCTAGGATCGAAGGAAGGGATCACGTTGCTGGAATTCGAAGAAGCAGAGGAAGGGAACCAGCAGGAGGATCCGCAAGCCGTAGCTCCCGAAGGCGTGGAGCAAAACCCTGAAGAGCTTCCGGAGTGCCCTGAACACCGCCCTACTTCCTTTCTGCGAGGCAAGCCCTGGAGCATTATAAGTCTCCCAGTAATTTACAAATATTTACTTAAGTACTTATGATTGCTGCATTAGGTTATAAGAGTTGAATGAAACCACTTGATGCATGTACATTCCTTGTCCAGATATTACACCTTTAACCGGTATAGGTCCAGGATCGAATAAATGCTTAGCCATGCTTAGACCGGTAGAAGTCGGGTGATTTCCGGTCACCTGCGAGATATAGGTTGATACCAGAGCACGGTTGGTTAAAATTGCTATCGTGGAAAAGAACCATGGTTAATATAATTGGAGACCGGGCGGGATGTCGATAGAGAAGCAACAAGACATGGAGGTCTTGGGTGTGGATCTATCCCCGTCTGTGTCGATCAAGGACCGTACCGTTGTTGGAACTTCTAACAAGTTTGAACGCATGCCTCTCACTTAGCTGGCCGGATAATTCGTTCCGACCGCGAAGCCGAGTAATTCAACTCAGGCCGGGAATCGTTACATTCATGCGCTCCTTCCGGGAACGATCGATTGAGCCCAAAGGCGAGGCTTGGCACGAGCATCTGGCATATGGTGTTCCAGATCATGCGGCGCAGTACGGACCCGCGAAATGTGTACCGGAGTTGTACCAAAGGTGACCTAAGGCTATCGTGGCTGGTAGACCTGGGTTTGTGTTAGGAATAAATTCCCAGCTAGTTGAAATCGATTCGAATAGCCGTCTCTCCCGGATAGTGAGAAACTTGGCTAGCTCCAACATCGTAGTAACTGTGTTATGGAACATGATGGTTCGGATGAAAATGGAATTACAATACCGCTATGGTTACTATTGTATGCTTCTAAAGGATATACCACATGTTTGGTATGGATAGTTGCTAATCTAGAAATGGATAGTGATAATTAACTTAGTAAAGGAATCATAATTGTACAACGGATCAGTTGCCTTTTTCGCAAAATGTTGTCAAGTTACGTCCACTTATACTGACCTTGCATAATTCTTGGAGTCATTTTATTTCGGTTCATGACGGGTAAGTCTAGTGAGTACCTTCTCGTACTCGGGGTTTATTTTCCCATTGTTGCGAGATGGCACTTTGTGTATCATGGTTATTGCAAGAGTTGCTTCTATCCCATTGTGGATGAGGAGTAAGCCTTGGGGAGGCTTCTTTAGTAATTCCTATCCTTGCTTTTGTGGACCGTGATCTAGCTTGGCAATTGTATCAAACTATGTTGGAAACTTTATCTTGAACTTATTTGCTTCCGCTTTATTTATCAAACTCGGTTTGTAATAACTTTTATTCGTACTCTGATGATGAAAAGTATCTGTGAACTTTATGTAATATGTGGCATGTATGTTGAATCCTGTACGATCTTGGTTGTTGTAAATCGTTTATCGAGACCCGTCGTGGTACTCGACGGACTACCGGTTTTATATGGGTTCAAGTATGACGGTGCGACTGCGTGCTTGATTGCCATTGTACTTGTATTCTTATAAATTGGTCGGTTTCATGACGGTGGCATCGAGCAAGATTCAACGTTAATTGTCACAAGTGTATTTAAAACAAAAGTTTTTGTTTTCCGAAAACCCTTCTCTAGCAACTAATAGTTATATAATAGGTAATTGAAATCTAAAGTGTGCCAATGATCACTTTCCTTATGCCCAAATTAAGGACTATTAGGTGGCTATTTAAGTACTAACATGGGGGTTTTTACTTTGTCGTCCATACGGCGTGCTATTGTATGGATGCCATTCACTTGAATGGTAATGTATGGATCAAATGCCTCTATGCCAAGGTAAGATGAGTGTATGACCGCAAGATGTGAGCATGCGGTCCGGAAGAGTAGCTTTGTAGTGCTTATATATGCATGCTTGCTTGCTGTGTATATGGTACGTATTTAATTGTGGGTTAAATTATTGTCGGGTAGATTGATACGGAAGTATATGTATGGTATACATATATGGAAGTATTTACAATTACATTATGCATATTCATTATGGGTTTAAGGGCTGAAATGAAATTTTATGCAGGTACACTAACAACGAAACGTGTAGCTCGACTAGTTACACTATTTATGAGAGAACGTATGTATGCCACCGTGTCTATCGCTAGAAACAAATTTTCCTAAGTTTGTGAGGACATACGGAACGAGCATGCATCATGATAATTACCATGCACATAATTAAATTGTTCCTCCCCTTATAAAATTCTTACTCAGTTATGTAACTCTTATCCGTCATGGTCTTGTCTCACCTAGTGGTACATGTTAATGGTGCAGATGGCACGCACAAAGCAGACTGCTCGCAAGTCCACCGGAGGCAGAGCTCCCCGCCGTCAGCTTGCTCCACGTACCCGTCAACGTCACATGTTTCTTGGAGAGTTTGGGATGCCTACACTATTGTGGAGAGTGCTCAGCTATGTAGGCTATCCTGATGGAATGGAACCCTGCTATTTCTAGGCGAATGAGCAGTTGGGGGAAGGTCTCTTAGTTACTGTGGAGGCCGTTGTTCGTCCCCGAGGTGACGATTCTGAGTGGACAGGCTGGTGTTATGAGTCAACTGGCAGGACTGCTGAAGAAGCAGCTGGCAGGGCAGCCTTTGGGATTCTGAGGGACATCATGGATCGTTTTCCTCAGGAGCTAGCAGCCGCTTTGGTTAGAGTCTTTCCAAGAGGTAACCCCTCCACTGACTCATGGCAGCAGACAAGAGGAAGATCTTTGGAGATTGGTGCAGCAGAAGGGCAGAATAGTGATAACCCTTCCATGAGCGCCATGTTCGCAATGATGAGAGTGTTGGATGGAGTTGAAGGTAGCCTCAGACGTGTGTTTGGTGCTCTTGGTCATGCCTGCGAGGACCGACGTTAGCTTTAGAGGGAGCACGACGCCGAGATTGAAAGGCTCACTGAAGAGATGACTCAGTTAACTCACCAGCGAAATGCAGCTTGGACAAGGGAAGATGTCCTGAGAGCTCGATAGTTTGAGCTGGGACAGCAGCTGGCTAATGCGGAAGAATACAACGATAATCTGCATGAAGAGGTTCATCTACTGAACAATCAGCTCCACCCTTATGTCCCACCTGGAGCCGCAGAAATGGATCTAGAAGGGTACGAGGAAGGAGAAGAAGAAGTGGAGCCTGAAGAAGAAGTAGATCCTGAGGAAGGAGATGATTCTGCGTCTGACCTCGATAGTGATCATGATGAGGATTAGATCGGTTAGCACTTAGTGGAAGGACTAATGTATCACCTTTATTCATGTAATTGACCTATAGTTCGAAGTTGGCATTAGTAACCAGACTATCATGTAATGTTGATTAAGTGCACCTTTGGTTGAACATCAATGCAATTCCGTTCCTTGTTGGTGATCACAATTTAACTTTGCATGCGTTATGAGTAGCGATAAGTGGTCAAATTGGGGATGCCATGTTGCGAGAATGAATTGTTATGCCTCTTTTTTATTGTGAATCGAGAATTTCTCCGGTGATTTCAGTTTGGCATGAATATGATTCCTCCGCAATCTCTTGACATCAACCAATAATCGCTTATTGTTGCAACCAGCAGATGACGCGCACCGTCTTTGGAGGTAGTAGCGATCCACGATGGCAATGGTGATGACTTACCACCACCGCCGCCGCCGTCTGCTCAGGAGTTCTTTGCTCAGTTCTTGGGGAGCCAGAGGACAATGGAAGAAGCTTTGTGCCTTATCGCGCAAAACACTGCTCGTGGCCACCCACATCCACCAGGGGCCGAGCCAAATCAAAGACAAATACATTCAAGGAGTTTACGGACATGAAGCCTCCGATCTTCAAGGTGGTGAGGAACCACTGCAGTCGATGAGTGGTTGAATACCATTGAGCGAAATTCCGTCTGTTGAGGGTCACGGAGCATCTGAAAGCGAGTATGCTTCTCATCAATTGCAAGGACCGGCGGGGATCTAGTGGACACACTTCTGTCATCATCTCTGCACGCTAATGCGCGAGTGACACGGGAACAATTCAAGCTGGCTTTTAGGGGACACCATATTTCCCCCGGGCACGATGCGCATGAAAGCATCCGAATTTATGAGGCTCACTCAAGGAACAAAGTCACTCCTTTGAATATATGCACGCATTCAACAACTTGTCCAGATATGCTCTAGGTTTTGTGGATACCGAGGGAGAAAAAGATAGAGAGTTTCAAGCGAGGTTTGGGTACTAAAGCGATGAAGACCACGGCCAATTCTCGATGTGCCACATACAATGAGTTTATTAGTGATGCCTTGACCCAAGAAAACCACAACAACATGCATGCAGTTGCTAAGGGTCGCAAGAAGAGGACATATGAGGCCGGTGCATCCGGATCCTTCCAGTCAAAAGCGCCTATCACAGCTAGGCCACAATTCCGTCCACCTGCACCCAAGTTTAGGCCTCCACCACCGAAAGCTCAGAATAGCAGGCCACAGAAACCATTCGGAAGGCGTTCACTATTGCCTTACCAAAAGGAAATGGCAATCAGGACAGCTCCACCGGATTCAGAAGTAATCAACCATGTTTCAGCTGCAACCAACTGGGTCATTGGTCCAAGGAATGTCCCCACCCCAAGAGGAATGGCAACCCAAATCGAACAATCGAGAGGCGGTGAATGCGAGGGTACGTCAAGGACAAGTGCATTATACATTGTGGAGGAAGTGCCGTAGGAGAAGTTGTCACGGTGGTATGTTTCTTGTCAACAAGCATCCCGCTGTTGTTTTATTTGATTCAGGAGCTTCTCATTCATTTATGAGTCAGGCATTTGCATCTAGACATGATCAAGAAATAATAGAAGTAAGCAAAGGGGGTTTTAACATAAGTTCAGCAGGGGGAACTGTTGCTACCAAAAAGATAGTCAAAAATGTACTCATCTCGATACAAGGGAGGGAGTACACAACAGATTTGATAATATTGCCGGGGTTGTCAATAAGTGTAATCTTAGGCATGAATTGGATGAAGTATCATGGTGCTCTTATTGACACTAGCACCCGCACTATTATGTTGAGAGAACCCACGGGAGGGAATGCTTTTCTAGTCCCACTCTCCCGCGATTTCAAACCCCAACATTTAGCCTGTGCTATCCAAGCCACCACAATATGTGATATCCCAGTGGTTTGTGAGTTTCCGGATGTATTTCCAGAGGAATTACCAGGTCTACCACCGGATAGGGACGTGGAATTTAAGATTGAATTAGTGCCAGGTACCGCACCCATATCCAGAAGGCCCTATAGAATGCCACCCAATGAGTTAGCAGAACTTAAGGTTCAATTACAAGATCTATTGGACAAAGGTCTTATCCAACCTAGCTCATCTCCGTGGGGATGTCCAGCCTTGTTTGTGAAAAAGAAGGATAAGTCACTGAGAATGTGTGTAGATTACAGACCACTCAATGCTGTGACCATCAAAAACAAATATCCATTGCCCCGCATCGACATCTTGTTCGATCAGTTAGCGAAGGCAAAGGTATTCTCCAAAATTGATTTGAGATCAGGTTACCATCAGATAAAGATCAGACCGGAGGATATCCCTAAAACAGCTTTCTCCACTAGGTACGGCTTATACGAGTATTTGGTTATGTCTTTCGGACTAACAAATGCTCCAGCCTATTTCATGTACCTGATGAACTCGGTATTCATGCCCGAACTTGACAAGTTTGTGGTCATGTTTATTGATGATATATTGATTTATTCAGAAAATGAGACCGATCATGAGGAGCATCTGAGGATTGTCCTATCCAGACTAAGGGAGCATAAGCTATATGCCAAGTTTAGCAAATGTGAATTTTGGATGAGCAAAGTACCTTTCTTAGGTCACATTTTATCAAGAGATGGAATCTCAGTAGACCCATCCAAAGTACAAGAGGTCATGGATTGGAAAGCCCCCAACTTCGGTGCATGAAGTTCGGAGTTTTCTAGGGTTAGCAGGATACTATCGTCGGTTTATTCCAGATTTCTCAAAGATAGGTAAGCCTATGACCAGACTACTTCAGAAAGATGAGAAGTACAAATGGACACCAGAATGTGAAACAGCTTTTCACACCCTTAGAACTTTGTTGACTACAAAGACTGTGTGTTAGCACAACCGGACATTGAAAAGCCTTTTGATGTATTTTGTGATGCATCAGGGAATAGGTTTGGGATGTGTGCTTATGCAAGAAGGAGAGTAATTGCATATGCCTCACGGCAATTGAGAAAACATGAAGTCAACTACCCAACACATGATTTGGAACTTGCGTACCGTTGTTCATGCATTAAAGATATGGAGACATTACTTGTTAGGCAATGTATGTCACATCTATATCGACCACAAAAGTCTCAAGTATATCTTTACCCAGCCCAAATCGAACATGAGACAACGTAGATGGTTGGAATTGATTAAGGACTACAATTTGGAAGTGCATTACCACCCGGGTAAAGCTAATGTAGTAGCCGATGCACTCGATCGGAAGTCCCATTGCAACACTTTGTGGAAGCATTGTTGGAAGATGGATTCAACTTGTTACATCCTGTTTGTACTACACAATATCACAATCAGTTGTTCACTTGAGGGCAAAATCATAGAGCTACAATGAGCATGTGATGTAGGAATAAGTCACATCAAGAGAAAAATGCAAGAGCAAGAAACCAAACATTTTAGATTGGATGAAAGAGGTGTATTATGGTTTGAGGACCCGGTTAGTGGTACCAAAAGGCGTGAGCTAAGGAATCAAATTTTAGAAGAAGCTCACTCATCCAAATTGTCTATCCATCCGGGTAGTAGTAAAATGTATCAAGATTTAAGAACCCATTTTTGGTGGACTAAGATGAAGAAAGAGATCATGACCTATGTTGCTAGGTGTGATAAGCGTAGTAGAAGTAAAAAGCCGTCCATATGAAACTCTTTGGATTACTTCAGCCCTTGCCTATTCGAGGATGGAAATGGGAGGAAATCAGCATGGACTTTATCACGGGCCTTCCAACGACGCCACAAGGTCATGATTCAATATGGGTTATTGTTGATCGTCTCACCAAATCAGCACATTTTGTACCAGTTCACACCACATATCACGTGGGGAAATACTACGAGTTATATGTTTCCCGGATCGTGAGGCGCATGGAGTACCCGGACTATAATCTCGGATCGAGGACCACAGTTCATAGCTCGTTTCGGGAGCATTTACACCGAGCTTTTGGAACCAAGCTAATTAGAAGTTCAAACTTATCATCCACAAACTTGTGATGATGACAGAGAGCGAGTGAACCAAATCCTAGAAGATTTACTTAGAGCTTGTGTTATATCTTCAAAAGGTTCATGGGAGAAATGGTTACCTTTAGCTGAATTCTCCTATAACAACAGTTATCAAGCGAGTATCAAAATGACTCCATTTGAAGCCTTGTATGGCAGAAAGTGCAGAACTCCTTTGAACTGGATTGAGCCCAGTGAAAGGAGATACTTTGGTATTGATTTTGTAAATGAAGTCGAAGAGCAAGTACGTATCATACAACAACACATGAAGGCAGCTCAATCAAGACAGAGAAGAGTTATGCCTTGAATGCGAGAAGAAGAAGACCACTAACTTTTGAAGTGGGTGACTATGTATACTTGAGAGTATCATCCATGAAAGGTGTGAAAAGATTTGGGATGAAAAGAAGCTTTCACCAAGATATGTAGGGCCATACAAAATTTTGGGAAGCGAAAAGGGAAGGTTGCATATAAGCTACAACTTCCACCGAGATGAGTGCAATCTTTGATGTGTTCCATGTTTCTCGGCTAAAGAAATGTCTTCGAGTACCGGAAGAAGCTATTGCACCCACCAACGTGCAGCTTCAATCGGATTTGACCTATGAAGAAAAGCCAATTCGAGTATTAGAAGAGATGGAGAGAGTAACAAGGAGTAAGATTATTAAGTTCTATAAGGTGGTGTGGAACAATCATAGTGAACAAGATGCTACGTGGGAAAGAGAAGATTATCTACGAGAAGTTTATCCCGCCTTTTTCCAAGAATGGTAGGTCTTGCAAATCTCGGGATGAGATTTTTATAAGGGGGAGGGGCTGTAACACCTCGGGTGTTAGCCTTGCATAACTTGACTTGCATAACATGAGCATGAGCATCAAGCATTCATAAATCATCATTTACAATTGAAACATGTGATCGAAACATATGAAACATTGCTTGTTATTTCGTGTTTCTTGGAACATATGCATATGATCATGTGCAAATGAATGCAAGTGGGTAATGTTAGTCACTAAAACACCTTAGCTACACTTAGGTTAACAAAAGGAACCTTGTTCATGAAGGTCACCTTTCATGATCAAGCACGTAAGTAATGTTACATGTGTTGACCTAGATAGCTCTATGAGTGACTACTACATGAAATGCTTAAATGACCTTGCAAATTGCTTAAACATGCTTAGAGTATCATCATGAACAACTTTGGTATTTAGGGCTAGGGCTAGTTTGGTCATTAAGCCATGCTTTGATGTGTTTCATCATTCAAAAGTGACATGTTTGACCAAAGTTGAACTATGTGTTAGAGACCTTGCATGGAGGAGTTCATTAAATCAAAGTTGTAGTGTTTGACATAAGGAACAACTTTTATTTTTGGGTCATTGATTGATTCAGCTCTAACATGTGTGAATTTGGATTTCAAAATCATCAAATCATCGATTCAAACACTTAGCAAATTTCGCTAAGTCATGAACACCGACCGACCATGACGAGGCTCACTTTGGGGATGACTTTTCTCGGTTTGGTTGCGAATTAGCACAAGATGATTGAACAACATTTGTAGCTGGTACTTAGGACTACGAAAGTCATTTAGATCGTTTATTGAATTGGAGCAACGGTTTAGCGGTTAGATGCATGTCAAAACTCATCGTCAGCTCAAGATGTCGCGATCGACGAATCGAATCGAAGCCGATCGGTGGCGACCCGGCGCCGAGAGCACGAACGCCGCGCGTGTCTGGCGGCGGCGACGCTGCGCGTCGCCAGCATACGATCAAGAGAGCCACGACGCAGCGCTGAGCATGCCTTCATCACGCCGACTCGCCAAGCCGCCCAAGCCGTCCGCGCCCCCATTTGCCGCCTCGGCCTTTCTTCTCTCGCGGCGGCTTACCGCCGAGCTCCCGCAGCTCCGCCGTCGCCATAGCCCAGCGCATTGGTCGCGCCTAGCCACTCCAGCCCCACCGCCATAGCTCCACCACCACCCCAGTGAGCGCCTTCGCCTCCTCCGTGCGGCGGCGGTAACAGTAAGCCACCGCAGCGCATGCGAGCTCGCCGGAGTTCCGCCGTGAGCCCCGTCTCGGGTACGCCGCCACCGTCCATCCGTGCCGCGTTAGGGCACTAGATAGCTCCGCCGTAGCTCGGTGATGCTCTCGGCAGCGTTCGTTCGAGCCCACAAGTAGCCCACACGGCGTGCCGCCGTGGTCCACCCGCCGTTCGCCATGGTCGCCGCTCGACTCTAGAGTCGACGATAAGGCCGGCCAAGTGGCTCAATAGCTTCGCTAGGTCACGTAGATCGCGTAGCATAGATGTCATCGCCGGCGAAGCTCGCCATCGACGAGCCGCAGCCGCGCAGTGCCAAGCAGCGCCGCTGCTCTGCTTCGAGTCGATGACATGTGGGGTCCCCTGACCACCGGGTCCCACCGGTCAGCGACAGCAGTATTGAAGGATAGCTCATTTGATTCCAGTTTTTGATTTCTTTTGTGATTTTCATACCTCCAGTTTGGTAGCTCCAAAAATTGTGAAATAAATTTGTGGGTGTTCCTCAGGAAGTGTAGTATTTAGGAAAAATATGTTTTTAACATTTACAGTAGAAATTTTTGGAGATTTAAATAGGGATTTGAAGTGTGCTTTTGAATGCATTCAAATTTGTTTATTTTATATCTAGAGTTCCTGTGCTCCAAAAATTATGAAATTTTTGTGGTAAGCTAATCTTAGCATATATGAGCTCTGGTAAAAATTTGGGGACCAGTGCATGGGTAGATTTATAGTTATAGATTTTTCTTTTATGGATAGTCAATCCTTGCATAAATTTTTATAAATTATTTATGAGTCCAAAATTCATGAAATTTGTTGGAGGTAATCCTAGTACCATATGGATGCTAAGAAAAATAGGAAATCTGTTGCTTGACACTTTTCAATAGGGTTTTCCATTTATGCTATTTCAAGCCTTGCTGCCTTGTCATTTTTGCATAGGATGTTCTACTTGGTAAAATGACATGAAATTTTTATAGTAGTCCTTTGATAGCATTAGTAAGGCACTGTAAAATTTTGAGAATTTATTAAGTACTTCTGATATATATTTATTATTTAACCTAGATATATAAATAAAATGATAAAGGCAATTAAGTAAATAGTTTGGGCTTCACCATTATATGATTCTAAATGTAATTGGTATGCTTAAACTGTTGGTGAATTCTATGTTGTCAAATTTTGAATGATTGCATGAAGTAGAAGTATCGTTACTTTATGTTGCATGTTGAATAGTTTCGGACTGATTCTAGAGTTTGATGAGTGGCATGTTGAAAATGATGTGTACTGTAAAATGGTTAATAACAAAGTTGTAGAGAATTTGATAAGCTTTCCAGAAAGTCCAGGATCACTGGATTTGGATTTGTAGAACTCCGTTATGAGTAAAACAAGTAGCTGCTGTTTTATGGTATAATCGATGCATTATGGAAAAATAATTAAATAACCGAGAAGAGAGATGCACCTACTCAATAAACATGATGCACTTGTTAACATATATATGCATTCGTAATACTTATGCCATACTCATGCATCTAGGATCGGAGGAAGAGATCACGTTGTTGGAATTGAAGAAGCGAGAGGAAGAGAACCGGCGGGGAGGATCCGCAAGCCATGACTCCGAAGGCGTGGAGCAAAACCCCGAAGAGCTCCGAGTGCCACGACCACCGCCCTACTTCCTTTCTGTGAGGCAAGCCCCATAGCATTATAAGTCTCCTAATAATTTACAAATATTTACTTAAGTACTTATGATTGCTGCATTAGGTTATAAGAGTTGAATGAAACCACGATGCATGTACATTCCTTGTCCAGATATTACACCTTTAACCGGTATAGGTCGAGAATCGAATAAATGCTTAGCCATGCTTAGACCGGTAGAAGTCGGGTGATTTCCGGTCACTGCGAGATATAGGTTGATACCGGAGCACGGTTGGTTAAAATTGCTATCGTGGAAAAGAACCATGGTTAATATAATTGGAGACCAAGGCGGGATGTCGAGAGAAGCAACAAGACATGGAGGTCTTGGGTGTGGATCTATCCCGTGCGTGTCGATCAAGGACCATACCATTGTTGGAACTTGACAAGATTGAACGCATGCCTCTCACTTAGCTGGCGGATAATTCATTCCGACCGCTGGCCGAGTAATTCAACTCGGGCGGGAATCGATTACATTGTGTGCTCCTTAGGGAACGATCGGATCGAGCCCAAGGGCGAGCTTGGCACGAGCATCCTGGCATCTGGTGTTCCAGATCGTGCGGCTTGAGATGGACCCGTGAAATGTGTACCGGAGTTGTACCAAAGGTGACCTAAGGCTATCGTGGGTGGTAGACTGGGTTTGTGTTAGGAATAAATTCGGTGGTTGAAATCGATTGAATCGCCCGTCTCCCGGATAGTGAGAAACTTGGCTAGCTCCAACATCGTAGTAATCGTGTTATGGAACATGATGGTTCGGATGAAAATGGAATTACAATACTGCTATGGTTACTATTGTATGCTTCTAAAGGATATACCACATGTTTGGCACAGGATAGTTGCTAATCTAGAAATGGATAGTGATAATTAACTTGGTAAAGGAATCATAATTGTACAATGGATCAGTTGCCTTTTTCGCAAAATGTTGTCAAGTTACGTCCACTTATACTGACCTTGCATAATCCTTGGAGTCATTTTATTTCTAGTTCATGACGGGTAAGTCTAGTGAGTACCTTCTCGTACTCGGGGTTTATTTTCCCATTGTTGCGAGATGGCATTTGTGTATCATGGTTATTGCAAGAGTTGCTTCTATCCCATTGTGGATGAGGAGTAAGCCTTGGGCGAGGCTTCTTTAGTAATTCCTATCCTTGCTTTTGTGGACCGTGATCTAGCTTGGCAATTGTATCAAACTATGTTGGAAACTTTATCTTGAACTTATTTGCTTCCGCTTTATTTATCAAACTCGGTTTGTAATAACTTTTATTCATACTACGATGATGAAAAGTATCGTGAACCTTATCTAATATGTGGCATGTATGTTGAATCACATACGATCTTGGTTGTTGTAAATCGTTTATCGAGACCCGTCGTGGTACTCGACGGACTACCGGGTTTATATGGGTTCAAGTATGACAGTGCGACCGCGTGCGGATTGCCATTGTACTTGTATTCTTATAAATTGGTCGGTTCTGCGACAGGTACCATCGGGTAAGTCCAAAACGATTTATGGGCCTATGGTACATGTAGCGCAAACCATGCACCTATCTTGCACCGACATTAACACTGTCTCCAAACGGAAAGAAGTGAGATTCCACATGACCCACATCACCTAGGAGTTCCATCAGGTGCGTCCAAAATGATTTCCGAGCCTATGGTACGTTTGACACAAACCGTGCACCTATCTTGCGTCAAGATTAGCACAATATCCAAAAGGCCAAAACGAGCTTCCACTTGAGCCTCGTCACCTAGTGGTACCATCGAGTGCGTCCAAAATGATTTATAAGCCTATGGTATGTCTAGCGCAAACCATCCACCTATCTTGCACCGACACCAACACTGTCTCGAAACGGAAAGAAGCAAGGTTCCACATAACCCACGTGACCTAGGGGTTCCATCGGGTGCGTCCAAAATGATTTGTAAGCCTATGGTACATCTAGCGCAAACCATGCACCTATCTTGCACCGACACTAACACTATCTCCAAACAGAATGAAGTGAGATTCTACATGACCCACATCACCTAGGAGTTCCATCGGGTCCATCCAAAATGATTTCTGATCCAATGGTACGTTTGACGCAAACCGTGCACCTATCTTGTGTCAAGATTAGCACCATATCCGAAAGGCCAAAACGAGCTTCCACTTGAGCCTCGTCACCTAGTGGTACCATCGAGTGCGTCCAAAACGATTTATGAGCCTATGGTACGTCTATCGCAAACCATGCACCTATCTTGCACCGACATTAACACTGTCTCCAAACGGAAAGAAATGAGATTCCACATGACCCACCTCACCTAGGAGTTCCATCAGGTGCGTCCAAAACAATTTCTGAGCCTATGGTACGTTTGACGCAAACCGTGCACCTATCTTGCGTCAAGATTAGCACTATATCCGAAAGGCCGAAACGAGCTTCCACTTGAGCCTCGTCACCTAGTGGTACCATCGACTTCGTCCAAAACGATTTATAAGCCTATGGTACGTCTAGCGCAAACCATGCACCTATCTTGCACCGACACCAACACTGTCTCCAAACGGAAAGAAGCGAGATTCCACATGACCCACGTCACCAAGGGGTTCCATCGGGTGCGTCCAAAACGATTTGTAAGCCTATGGTACATCTAGCGCAAACCATGCACCTATCTTGCACCGACACTAACACTGTCTCCAAATGGAATGAAGTGAGATTCCACATGACCCACCTCACCTAGGCGTTCCATCAGGTGCGTGCAAAATGATTTCCGAGCCTATGGTACGTTTGACGCAAACCGTGCACCTATCTTGCGTCAAGATTAGCACTATATCCGAAAGGCCGAAAGGAGCTTCGACTTGAGCCTCGTCACCTAGTGGTTCCATCGACTGCGTCCAAAACGATTTATAAGCCTATGGTACGTCTAGCGCAAATCATGCACCTATCTTGCACCGACACCAATACTGTCTCCAAACCGAAAGAAGCGAGATTCCACATGACCCACGTCACCTAGGGGTTCCATCGGGTGCGTCCAAAATGATTTGTAAGCCTATGGTACATCTATCGCAAACCATGCACCTATCTTGCACCGACACTAACACTGTCTCCAAACGGAATGAAGTGAGATTCCACATGACCCACGTCACCTAGGAGTTCCATTGGGTGCGTCCAAAATGATTTCTGATCCAATGGTACGTTTGACGCAAATCGTGCACCTATCTTGTGTCAAGATTAGCACCATATCTGAAAGGCCGAAACGAGCTTCCACTTGAGCCTCGTCACCTAGTGGTACCATCGACTGCGTCCAAAACGATTTATAAGCCTATGGTACGTCTAGCGCAAACCATGCACCTATCTTGCACCGACACCAACACTGTCTCCAAACGGAAAGAAGCGAGATTCCACATGACCCACGTCACCAAGGGGTTCCATCGGGTGCGTCCAAAACGATTTGTAAGCCTATGGTACATCTAGCGCAAACCATGCACCTATCTTGCACCGACACTAACACTGTCTCCAAATGGAATGAAGTGAGATTCCACATGACTCACCTCACCTAGGAGTTCCATCAGGTGCGTGCAAAATGATTTCCGAGCCTATGGTACGTTTGACGCAAACCGTGCACCTATCTTGCGTCAAGATTAGCACTATATCCGAAAGGCCGAAAGGAGCTTCGACTTGAGCCTCGTCACCTAGTGGTTCCATCGACTGCGTCCAAAACGATTTATAAGCCTATGGTACGTCTAGCGCAAATCATGCACCTATCTTTGCCGACACCAACTTTGTCTCCAAGCGGAAAGAAGCGAGATTCCACATGACCCACGTCACCTAGGGGTTCCATCCAGGTGCGTCCAAAATGATTTGTAAGCCTATGGTACATCTAGCGCCAAACCATGCACCTATCTTGCACCGACACTAACACTTTGTCTCCAAATGGAATGAAGTGAGATTCCACATGACCCACGTCACCTAGGAGTTCCATCGGGTGCGTCAAAATGATTTCCGAGCCTATGGTACGTTTGACGCAAACCGTGCACCTATCTTGCGTCAAGATTAGCACTATATCCGAAAGGCGAAATGAGCTTCCACTTGAGCCTCGTCACCTAGTGGTACCATCGAGTGCGTCCAAAACGATTTATAAGCCTATGGTACGTCTAGCGCAAACCATGCACCTATCTTGCACCGACACCAACACTGTCTCCAAACCGAAAGAAGCGAGATTCCACATGACCCACGTCACCTAGGGGTTCCATTGGGTGCGTCCAAAACGATTTGTAAGCCTATGGTACATCTAGCCCAAACCATGCACCTATCTTGCACCGACACTAACATTGTCTCCAAACGGAATGAAGTGAGATTCCACATGACCCACGTCACCTAGGAGTTCCATTGGGTGCGTCCAAAATGATTTCTGATCCAATGGTACGTTTGACGCAAACCGTGCACCTATCTTGTGTCAAGATTAGCACCATATCCGAAAGGCCAAAACGAGCTTCCACTTGAGCCTCGTCACCTAGTGGTACCATCAACTGCGTCCAAAACGATTTATAAGCCTATGGTACGTCTAGCGCAAACCATGCACCTATCTTGCACCGACACCAACACTTGTCTCCAAGCGGAAAGAAGCGAGATTCCACATGACCCACGTCACCTAGGGGTTCCATCAGGTGCGTCCAAAAGCGATTTGTAAGCCTATGGTACATCTAGCGCTAAGCAAACCATGCACCTATCTTGCACCAACATTAACACTATCTCCAAATGGAATGAAGTGAGATTCCACATGAGCCACCTCACCTAGGAGTTCCATCGAGTGCGTCCAAAATGATTTCCGAGCCTATAGTGCGTTTGGCGCAAACCGTGCACCTATCTTGCGTCAAGATTAGCACTATATCCAAAAGGCGAAGAAGAGCTTCCACTTGAGCCTCGTCACCTAGTGGTACCATCGAGTGCGTCCAAAAGCGATTTATAAGCCTATGGTGCGTCTAGCGCGCAAACCATGCACCTATCTTGCACCAACACAAACACTTTGTCTCCAAAGCGGAAAGAAGCGAGATTCCACATGACCCACGTCACCTAGGGGTTCCATCGGGTGCGTCCAAAAGCGATTTGTAAGCCTATGGTACATCTAGCCCAAACCATGCACCTATCTTGCTTGCCACACTAACAACATGTCTCCAAGCGGAATGAAGTGAGATTCCACATGACCCACGTCACCTAGGAGTTCCATCGGGTGCGTCCAAAATGATTTATGATCCAATGGTACGTTTGACGCAAACCGTGCACCTATCTTGTGTCAAGATTAGCACCATATCAAAAAAGGCTATAAAAAAGCGAGCTTCCACTTGAGCCTGTCACCTAGTGGTACCATCGGTGCGTCCAAAAGCGATTTATAAGCCTATGGTACGTCTAAGCGCAAACCATGCACCTATCTTGCAAACAGTTTAACACTTGTCTCCAAGCGGAAAGAAGTGAGATTCCACATGACCCACATCACCTAGGGTTCCATAGGTGCGTCCAAAACAATTTCCGAGCCTATGGTACATTTGGCGCAAGCGCAAACCTATCTTGCACCTATCTTGCGTCAAGATTAGCACTATATCCAAAAGGGCGAAACGAGCTTCCACTTGAGCCTCGTCACCTAGTGGTACCATCGAGTGCGTCCAAAGCGATTTATAAGCCTATGGTGCGTTTGTTTGTAAGCACAATGGTGCACCTATCTTGCGTCAAGATTAGCACTATATCTCAAAAGGCGAAAATGAGATTCCACATGACCCTCGTCACCTAGGGTTCCATTGGTGCGTCCAAAAGCGATTTATAAGCCTATGGTACATCTAGCGCAAACCATGCACCTATCTTCTTGCAACACCAACACATCTCTCCAAAGCGGAAGAAGTGAGATTCCACATGACCCACCTCACCTAGGGTTCCATCAGTGCGTCAAAATGATTCCGAGCCTATGGTACGTTTGGCGCAAACCATGCACCTATCTTTGCGTCAAGATTAGCACTATATCCGAAAAGGCGAAGTGAGCTTCGACTTGAGCCTCGTCACCTAGTGGTTCCATCATTGCGTCCAAAGCGATTTATAAGCCTATGTAGTGCGTCTAGCGCAAACCATGCACCCTATCTTGCACCAACACCAGCATCATCTCCAAGCGGAAAAAGCGAGATTCCACATGACCCACGTCACCTAGGGGTTCCATCGGGTGCGTCCAAAATGATTTGTAAGCCTATGGTACATCTAGCGCAAACCATGCACCTATCTTGCACCGACACTAACACTTTGTCTCCAAAGCGGAATGAAGTGAGATTCCACATGACCCACGTCACCTAGGAGTTCCATCGGGTGCGTCCCAAAATGATTTCGAGCCAATGGTACGTTTGGCGCAAACCGTGCACCTATCTTGTGTCAAGATTAGCACCATATCTAAAAAAGGAAAAGCGAGCTTCCACTTGAGCCTCGTCACCTAGTGGTACCATCATTGCGTCCAAAAGCGATTTATAAGCCTATGGTACGTCTAGCGCAAACCATGCACCTATCTTGCACCGACACCAACAACACTGTGTCTCCAAGCGGAAAGAAGCGAGATTCCACATGACCCACGTCACCTAGGGGTTCCATCAGGTGCGTCCAAAATGATTTGTAAGCCTATGGTACATCTAAGCGCAAACCATGCACCTATCTTGCGTCCGACACTAACACTTTGTCTCCAAATGGAATGAAGTGAGATTCCACATGACCCACCTCACCTAGGAGTTCCATCGGTGCGTCCAAAATGATTTCGAGCCTATGGTACGTTTGGCGCAAACCATGCACCTATCTTGCGTCAAGATTAGCACTATATCCGAAAAGGCGAAAAGCGAGCTTCCACTTGAGCCTCGTCACCTAGTGGTACCATCGATTTGCGTCCAAAAGCGATTTATAAGCCTATGGTGCGTCTAAGCGCAAACCATGCACCTATCTTGCACCGACACCAAGACTTTGTCTCCAAAGCGGAAAGAAGCGAGATTCCACATGACCCACGTCACCTAGGGGTTCCATCGGGTGCGTCCAAAATGATTTGTAAGCCTATGGTACATCTAAGCGCAAACCATGCACCTATCTTGCACCGACACTAACATTGTCTCCAAAGCGGAATAAAGTGAGATTCCACATGACCCACGTCACCTAGGAGTTCCATTGGGTGCGTCCAAAATGATTTCGATCCAATGGTACGTTTGGCGCAAACCGTGCACCTATCTTGTGTCAAGATTAGCACCATATCGAAAAAGGCGAAGCGAGCTTCCACTTGAGCCTCGTCACCTAGTGGTACCATCATTGCGTCCAAAAGCGATTTATAAGCCTATGGTACGTCTAGCGCGAAACCATGCACCTATCTTGCACCGACACCAACACTTGTCTCCCAAGCGGAAAGAAGCGAGATTCCACATGACCCACGTCACCAAGGGGTTCCATCGGGTGCGTCCAAAAGCGATTTGTAAGCCTATGGTACATCTAGCGCAAACCATGCACCTATCTTTGACACTACACTAACACTTGTCTCCAAATGGAATGAAGTGAGATTCCACATGACCCACCTCACCTAGGAGTTCCATCGGGTGCGTGCAAAATGATTTCCGAGCCTATGGTACGTTTGGCGCAAACCATGCACCTATCTTGCGTCAAGATTAGCACTATATCCAAAAAGGCCAAAGCGAGCTTCACTTGAGCCTCGTCACCTAGTGGTTCCATCATTGCGTCCAAAAGCGATTTATAAGCCTATGGTGCGTCTCTAGCGCAAACCATGCACCTATCTTGCACCAACACCACCACTTGTCTCCAAAGCGGAAGAAGCGAGATTCCACATGACCCACGTCACCTAGGGTTCCATCGGGTGCGTCCAAAGCGATTTGTAAGCCTATGGTACATCTAGCGCCAAACCATGCACCTATCTTGCACCGACACTAACACTTGTCTCCAAAGCGGAATGAAGTGAGATTCCACATGACCCACGTCACCTAGGAGTTCCATCGGGTGCGTCCAAAATGATTTATGATCCAATGGTACGTTTGTCACAAACCGTGCACCTATCTTGTGTCAAGATTAGCACCATATCAAAAAAAAAAAAAGCGAGCTTCCACTTGAGCCTCGTCACCTAGTGGTACCATCATTGCGTCCAAAAGCGATTTATAAGCCTATGGTACGTCTAAGCGCAAACCATGCACCTATCTTGCACCGACACCAACTTGTCTCCAAAGCGGAAAGAAGTGAGATTCCACATGACCCACGTCACCCTAGGGTTCCAATAGGTGCGTCCAAAATGATTTCCGAGCCTATGGTACATTTAGCGCGCAAACCATGCACCTATCTTGCGTCAAGATTAGCACACTATATCCAAGCGGAATGAAGTGAGATTCCACATGACCCCTCGTCACCTAGAGGTACCATCGAAAGTGCGTCCAAAATGATTTCCGAGCCCTATGGTACGTTTGGCGCAAACCGTGCACCTATCTTGCGTCAAGATTAGCACTATATCCAAAAGAAGAAATGAGCTTCCACTTGACCCCTCGTCACCTAGTGGTTCCATCATTGATTGCGTCCAAAAGCGATTTATAAGCCTATGGTGCGTCTAAGCGCCAAACCATGCACCTATCTTGCACCAACACCAACACTTGTCTCCAAAGCGGAAAGAAGCGAGATTCCACATGACCCACCTCACCTAGGAGTTCCCATCGGTGCGTCCAAAATGATTTCCGAGCCTATGGTACATTGGCGCAAACCATGCACCTATCTTGCGTCAAGATTAGCACTATATCAAAAGGAAAAGTGAGCTTCCACTTGAGCCTCGTCACCTAGTGGTTCCATCAGTGCGTCCAAAAGCGATTTATAAGCCTATATGGTGCGTTTAGCGCAAACCATGCACCTATCTTTGTCAAATTAGCACCATCTCCAAAGCGAAAGAAGCGAGATTCCACATGACCCACGTCACCTAGGGGTTCCATCGGGTGCGTCCAAAATGATTTGTAAGCCTATGGTACATCTATCGCAAACCATGCACCTATCTTGCACCGACACTAACACTTGTCTCCAAAGCGGAATGAAGTGAGATTCCACATGACCCCACGTCACCTAGGAGTTCCATTGGGTGCGTCCAAAATGATTTCGAGCCAATGGTACGTTTGGCGCAAACCGTGCACCTATCTTGTGTCAAGATTAGCACTATATCGAAAAGGCGAAAGCGAGCTTCCACTTGAGCCTCGTCACCTAGTGGTACCATCATTGCGTCCAAAAGCGATTTATAAGCCTATGGTGCGTCTAGCGCAAACCATGCACCTATCTTGCACCGACAACAACTTTGTCTCCAAGCGGAAAAAAGCGAGATTCCACATGACCCACGTCACCTAGGGGTTCCATCGGGTGCGTCCAAAATGATTTGTAAGCCTATGGTACATCTAGCGCCAAACCATGCACCTATCTTGCACCGACACAAACTACTGTCTCCAAATGGAATGAAGTGAGATTCCACATGACCCACCTCACCTAGGAGTTCCATCAGTGCGTCCAAAATGATTTCGAGCCTATGTAGTGCGTTTGGCGCAAACCGTGCACCTATCTTGTGTCAAGATTAGCACTATATCCGAAAGGCGAAAGCGAGCTTCCACTTGAGCCTCGTCACCTAGTGGTACCATCATTGCGTCCAAAGCGATTTATAAGCCTATGGTACGTCTAAGCGCAAACCATGCACCTATCTTGCACCGACACCAACACTTGTCTCCAAAGCGGAAAGAAGCGAGATTCCACATGACCCACGTCACCTAGGGGTTCCATCGGGTGCGTCCAAAATGATTTGTAAGCCTATGGTACATCTAGCGCAAACCATGCACCTATCTTGCACCGACACTAAACATTGTCTCCAAAGCGGAATGAAGTGAGATTCCACATGACCCACGTCACCTAGGAGTTCCATCGGGTGCGTCCAAAATGATTTCCGAGCCTATGGTACGTTTGACGCAAACCATGCACCTATCTTGCGTCAAGATTAGCACTATATCCGAAAAGGCGAAAGCGAGCTTCCACTTGAGCCTCGTCACCTAGTGGTTCCATCATTGCGTCCAAAAGCGATTTATAAGCCTATGGTACGTCTAGCGCGCAAACCATGCACCTATCTTGCACCGACACCATCACTTGTCTCCAAAGCGAAAGAAGCGAGATTCCACATGACCCACGTCACCTAGGGGTTCCATCGGGTGCGTCCAAAATGATTTGTAAGCCTATGGTACATCTAAGCGCAAACCATGCACCTATCTTGCACCGACACTAACACTTGTCTCCAAAGCGGAATGAAGTGAGATTCCACATGACCCACGTCACCTAGGAGTTCCATCAGGTGCGTCCAAAATGATTTCGATCCAATGGTACGTTTGGCGCAAACCGTGCACCTATCTTGTGTCAAGATTAGCACCATATCTAAAAAAGGCCAAAGCGAGCTTCCACTTGAGCCCTCGTCACCTAGTGGTACCATCATTGCGTCCAAAGCGATTTATAAGCCTATGGTGCGTCTAGCGCAAACCATGCACCTATCTTGCACCGACACCAACACTTGTCTCCAAGCGGAAAGAAGCGAGATTCCACATGACCCACGTCACCTAGGGGTTCCATCGGGTGCGTCCAAAGCGATTTGTAAGCCTATGGTACATCTAAGCGCAAACCATGCACCTATCTTGCACCGACACTAACACTTGTCTCCAAATGGAATGAAGTGAGATTCCACATGACCCACGTCACCTAGGAGTTCCATCGAGTGCGTCCAAAATGATTTCCGAGCCTATGGTACGTTTGGCGCAAACCGTGCACCTATCTTGCGTCAAGATTAGCACTATATCGAAAAGGCAAAAGCGAGCTTCCACTTGAGCCTCGTCACCTAGTGGTACCATCATTGCGTCCAAAAGCGATTTATAAGCCTATGGTGCGTCTAAGCGCAAACCATGCACCTATCTTGCACCGACACCAACACTGTCTGTCTCCAAAGCGGAAAGAAGCGAGATTCCACATGACCCACGTCACCTAGGGGTTCCATTGGGTGCGTCCAAAATGATTTGTAAGCCTATGGTACATCTAGCGCCAAACCATGCACCTATCTTGCACCAACACAAGATTAGCACTATCTCCAAAGCGGAATGAAGTGAGATTCCACATGACCCACGTCACCTAGGGTTCCATCGGTGCGTCCAAAATGATTTATGAGCCTATGGTGCGTCTAGCGCAAACCATGCACCTATCTTGCACCAACATTAGCACACATATCTCGAAGCAGAAAGAAGCGAGATTCCACATGACCCACGTCACCTAGGGGTTCCATCGGGTGCGTCCAAAAGCGATTTGTAAGCCTATGGTACATCTAGCGCAAACCAAACCATGCACCTATCTTGCACCGACACTAACACTGTCTCCAAGCGGAATGAAGTGAGATTCCACATGACCCACGTCACCTAGGAGTTCCATCGGGTGCGTCCAAAATGATTTCGAGCCTATGGTACGTTTGGCGCAAACCGTGCACCTATCTTGCGTCAAGATTAGCACTATATCCAAAAGGAAAAAGTGAGCTTCCACTTGAGCCTCGTCACCTAGTGGTACCATCATTGCGTCCAAAAGCGATTTATAAGCCTATGGTGCGTCTAGCGCAAACCATGCACCTATCTTGCCGACATTAACACTTGTCTCCAAAGCGGAAAGAAGCGAGATTCCACATGACCCCACGTCACCTAGGGGTTCCATCGGGTGCGTCCAAAATGATTTGTAAGCCTATGGTACATCTAAGCGCAAACCATGCACCTATCTTGCACCGACACTAACACTTTGTCTCCAAGCGGAATGAAGTGAGATTCCACATGACCCCGTCACCTAGGAGTTCCATCGAGTGCGTCCAAAATGATTTCGAGCCAATAGTACGTTTGGCGCAAACCGTGCACCTATCTTGTGTCAAGATTAGCACCATATATCAAAAAGGCGAAATGAGCTTCCACTTGAGCCTCGTCACCTAGTGGTACCATCGATTGCGTCCAAAAGCGATTTATAAGCCTATGGTACGTCTAAGCGCCAAACCATGCACCTATCTTGCACCAACACCACTTTGTCTCCAAGCGGAAAAAGCGAGATTCCACATGACCCACGTCACCTAGGGGTTCCATCGGGTGCGTCCAAAGCGATTTGTAAGCCTATGGTACATCTAGCGCAAACCATGCACCTATCTTGCACCGACACTAACACAACATCTCAAAGCGGAATGAAGTGAGATTCCACATGACCCATGACGTCACCTAGGAGTTCCATCGGTGCGTCCAAAATGATTTACGATCCAATGGTACGTTTGGCGCAAACCGTGCACCTATCTTGTGTCAGATTAGCACCATATCAAAAAGGCAAAGCGAGCTTCCACTTGAGCCTCGTCACCTAGTGGTACCATCGAGTGCGTCCAAAAGCGATTTATGAGCCTATGGTGCGTCTAGCGCAAACCATGCACCTATCTTGCACCGACATTAACACTTGTCTCCAAAGCGGAAAGAAATGAGATTCCACATGACCCACCTCACCTAGGGTTCCATCGGTGCGTCCAAAATGATTTCCGAGCCTATGGTGCGTTTGGCGCCAAACCGTGCACCTATCTTGCGTCAAGATTAGCACATATCAAAAAAGGCAAAAGCGAGCTTCCACTTGAGCCTCGTCACCTAGTGGTACCATCGACTTGCGTCCAAAGCGATTTATAAGCCTATGGTGCGTCTAGCGCAAACCATGCACCTATCTTGCACCGACACCAACACTTGTCTCCAAAGCGGAAAGAAGCGAGATTCCACATGACCCACGTCACCTAGGGGTTCCATCAGGTGCGTCCAAAAGCGATTTTTGTAAGCCTATGGTACATCTAGCGCAAACCATGCACCTATCTTGCACCGACACTAACACTTGTCTCCAAGCGGAATGAAGTGAGATTCCACATGACCCACGTCACCTAGGGGTTCCATCAGTGCGTCCAAAATGATTTCGAGCCAGCCTATAGTACGTTTGGCGCAAACCCGTGCACCTATCTTGCGTCAAGATTAGCACTATATCCGAAAGGCGAAAGCGAGCTTCCACTTGAGCCTCGTCACCTAGTGGTACCATCGGTGCGTCCAAAGCGATTTATAAGCCTATGGTGCGTCTAGCGCAAACCATGCACCTATCTTTGCACCGACACCAACACTTTGTCTCCCAAGCGGAAAAAAAGCGAGATTCCACATGACCCACGTCACCTAGGGGTTCCATCGGGTGCGTCCAAAATGATTTGTAAGCCTATGGTACATCTAGCGCAAACCATGCACCTATCTTGCGACACTAACACTTTGTCTCCAAAGCGGAATGAAGTGAGATTCCACATGACCCACGTCACCTAGGAGTTCCATTGGGTGCGTCCAAAATGATTTACGATCCAATGGTACGTTTGGCGCAAACCGTGCACCTATCTTGTGTCAAGATTAGCACCATATCCGAAAAGGCGAAAGCGAGCTTCCACTTGAGCCTCGTCACCTAGTGGTACCATCGATTTGCGTCCAAAGCGATTTATAAGCCTATGGTGCGTCTAGCGCAAACCATGCACCTATCTTGCACCGACACCAACACTTTGTCTCAAAGCGGAAAGAAGCGAGATTCCACATGACCCACGTCACCTAGGGGTTCCATCGGGTGCGTCCAAAATGATTTGTAAGCCTATGGTACATCTAAGCGCGCAAACCATGCACCTATCTTGCACCGACACTACACTAACATTGTCTCCAAAGCGGAATGAAGTGAGATTCCACATGACCCACGTCACCTAGGAGTTCCATCGGGTGCGTCCAAAATGATTTACGAAGCAATGGTACGTTTGGCGCAAACCGTGCACCTATCTTGTGTCAAGATTAGCACCATATCCGAAAAGGCCAAAAGCGAGCTTCCACTTGAGCCTCGTCACCTAGTGGTACCATCGAGTGCGTCCAAAAGCGATTTATAAGCCTATGGTGCGTCTAAGCGCAAACCATGCACCTATCTTGCTTGACGACATTAACACTGTCTCCAAGCGGAAAGAAGTGAGATTCCACATGACCCACGTCACCTAGGGTTCCATCGGGTGCGTCCAAAATGATTTCGAGCCTATGGTACGTTTGGCGCAAACCGTGCACCTATCTTGCGTCAAGATTAGCACTATATATCAAAAAGGCCAAAGCGAGCTTCCACTTGAGCCTCGTCACCTAGTGGTACCATCGAGTGCGTCCAAAATGATTTATAAGCCTATGGTGCGTCTAGCGCAAAACCATGCACCTATCTTTGACAAACACCAACACTGTCTCAAAGCGGAAAGAAGCGAGATTCCACATGACCCTCGTCACCTAGGGTTCCATCGGTGCGTCCAAAATGATTTATAAGCCTATGGTACGTCTAGCGCAAACCATGCACCTATCTTGCACCGACATTATGCACCTATATCTCCAAATCGAAAGAAGCGAGATTCCACATGACCCACGTCACCTAGGGGTTCCATCGGTGCGTCCAAAATGATTTGTAAGCCTATGGTACATCTAGCGCAAACCATGCACCTATCTTGCACCGACATTACACATTGTCTCCAAGCGGAATGAAGTGAGATTCCACATGACCCACGTCACCTAGGAGTTCCATCGGGTGCGTCCAAAATGATTTATGAGCCTATGGTACGTTTAGCGCAAAACCGTGCACCTATCTTGTGTCAAGATTAGCACCATATCGAAAAAGGAAAAGCGAGCTTCCACTTGAGCCTCGTCACCTAGTGGTACCATCATTGCGTCGTCCAAAGCGATTTATAAGCCTATGGTGCGTCTAGCGCAAACCATGCACCTATCTTGCACCGATTAACACTTGTCTCCAAAGCGGAAAGAAGCGAGATTCCACATGACCCCACGTCACCTAGGGGTTCCATCGGGTGCGTCCAAAAGCGATTTGTAAGCCTATGGTACATCTAAGCGCAAACCATGCACCTATCTTGCACCGACACAAACTAGCTTTGTCTCCAAAGGAATGAAGTGAGATTCCACATGACCCACCTCACCTAGGGTTCCATCGGGTGCGTCCAAAATGATTTCGAGCCTATGGTGCGTTTGCGCGCAAACCGTGCACCTATCTTGCGTCAAGATTAGCACTATATCCAAAAGGCGAAAGCGAGCTTCCACTTGAGCCTCGTCACCTAGTGGTTCCATCATTGCGTCCAAAAGCGATTTATAAGCCTATGGTACGTCTAAGCGCAAACCATGCACCTATCTTGCACCGACACCAACACATGTCTCCAAGCGGAAAAGCGAGATTCCACATGACCCCACGTCACCTAGGGGTTCCATCGGGTGCGTCCAAAGCGATTTGTAAGCCTATGGTACATCTAGCGCAAACCATGCACCTATCTTGCACCGACACTAACTTTGTCTCCAAGCGGAATGAAGTGAGATTCCACATGACCCACGTCACCTAGGAGTTCCATCGGTGCGTCCAAAATGATTTATGATCCAATGGTACGTTTAGCGCGCAAACCGTGCACCTATCTTGTGTCAAGATTAGCACATATATCAAAAAAAAAAAAGCGAGCTTCCACTTGAGCCTCGTCACCTAGTGGTACCATCATTGCGTCCAAAAGCGATTTATAAGCCTATGGTACGTCTAGCGCAAACCATGCACCTATCTTGCACCGACACCAACACTTTGTCTCCCAAGCGGAAAGAAGTGAGATTCCACATGACCCCACGTCACCTAGGGGTTCCATCGGGTGCGTCCAAAAATGATTTGTAAGCCTATGGTACATCTAAGCATAAACCATGCACCTATCTTTGCACCGACACTAACATATCTCCAAAGCGGAATGAATGAAGTGAGATTCCATTTGACCCCGTCACCTAGGGTTCCATCGAGTGCGTCCAAAATGATTTGAGCCGAGCCTATGGTGCGTTTGGCGCCAAACCGTGCACCTATCTTGCGTCAAGATTAGCACTATATCCGAAAAGGCGAAATGAGCTTCCACTTGACCTCGTCACCTAGTGGTACCATCATTGCGTCCAAAATGATTTATAAGCCTATGGTGCGTCTAAGCGCAAACCATGCACCTATCTTGCACCAACACCAACACTTGTCTCCCAAGCGGAAAGAAGCGAGATTCCACATGACCCACGTCACCTAGGGGTTCCATCGGGTGCGTCCAAAGCGATTTGTAAGCCTATGGTACATCTAGCGCAAACCATGCACCTATCTCTTGCAAACACTAACACTTGTCTCCAAGCGGAATGAAGTGAGATTCCACATGACCCACGTCACCTAGGGGTTCCATCGGTGCGTCCAAAATGATTTCGAGCCTATGGTACGTTTGGCGCAAGCCGTGCACCTATCTTGCGTCAAGATTAGCACCATATCGAAAAGGCGAAAGCGAGCTTCCACTTGAGCCTCGTCACCTAGTGGTTCCATCATTGCGTCCAAAAGCGATTTATAAGCCTATGGTGCGTCTAGCGCAAACCATGCACACCTATCTTTTGCACCACACTTTGTCTCCAAAGCGGAAAAAGCGAGATTCCACATGACCCACGTCACCTAGGGGTTCCATCGGTGCGTCCAAAATGATTTGTAAGCCTATGGTACATCTAAGCGCGCAAACCATGCACCTATCTTGCACCGACACTAACACTTGTCTCCAAGCGGAATGAAGTGAGATTCCACATGACCCACGTCACCTAGGAGTTCCATCGGGTGCGTCCAAAATGATTTACGATCCTATGAGTACGTTTGGCGCAAACCGTGCACCTATCTTGTGTCAAGATTAGCACCATATCGAAAAAGGCGAAAGCGAGCTTCCACTTGAGCCTCGTCACCTAGTGGTACCATCATTGCGTCCAAAGCGATTTATAAGCCTATGGTGCGTCTAGCGCAAACCATGCACCTATCTTGCACCGACACCAACACTTTGTCTCCAAAGCGGAAAGAAGCGAGATTCCACATGACCCACGTCACCTAGGGGTTCCATCGGGTGCGTCCAAAATGATTTGTAAGCCTATGGTACATCTAGCGCAAACCATGCACCTATCTTGCACCAACACTAACACTTGTCTCCAAGCGGAATGAAGTGAGATTCCACATGACCCCGTCACCTAGGGGTTCCATCGGTGCGTCCAAAATGATTTCCGAGCCTATGGTACGTTTGGCGCAAACCATGCACCTATCTTGCGTCAAGATTAGCACTATATATCGAAAAGGAAAAAGCGAGCTTCCACTTGAGCCTCGTCACCTAGTGGTACCATCATTGCGTCCAAAATGATTTATAAGCCTATGGTACGTCTAGCGCAAACCATGCACCTATCTTGCACCGACACCAACACTTTGTCTCCAAAGCGGAAAGAAGCGAGATTCCACATGACCCACGTCACCTAGGGGTTCCATCGGGTGCGTCCAAAATGATTTGTAAGCCTATGGTACATCTAGCGCAAACCATGCACCTATCTTTGTCCGACACTAACACTTTGTCTCCAAGCGGAATGAAGTGAGATTCCACATGACCCCGTCACCTAGGGGTTCCATCGGGTGCGTCCAAAATGATTTCGAGCCTATGGTACGTTTGGCGCCAAACCGTGCACCTATCTTGTGTCAAGATTAGCACTATATCCGAAAAGGAAAAAAGCGAGCTTCCACTTGAGCCTCGTCACCTAGTGGTTCCATCATTGCGTCCAAAGCGATTTATAAGCCTATGGTACGTCTAGCGCAAACCATGCACCTATCTTTGCACATTAACACTGTCTCCAAAGCGGAAGAAGCGAGATTCCACATGACCCACGTCACCTAGGGGTTCCATCGGGTGCGTCCAAAATGATTTGTGTAGCCTATGGTACATCTATGGTACATCTAGCGCAAACCATGCACCTATCTTGCACCACACCAACATGATTTATAAGCCTATGTCTCTCCAAAAATGGAAAGAAAAAGCGAGATTCCACATGACCCACGTCACCTAGGGGTTCCATCGGGTGCGTCCAAAAGCGATTTGTAAGCCTATGGTACATCTAGCGCAAACCATGCACCTATCTTTGCCGACACTAAGCACCTATCTCCAAAGCGGAAAAAGTGAGATTCCACATGACCCCACGTCACCTAGGAGTTCCATCGGGTGCGTCCAAAATGATTTATGAGCCTATGGTACGTTTGGCGCAAACCGTGCACCTATCTTGTGTCAAGATTAGCACCATATCGAAAAGCGGAAAGCGAGCTTCCACTTGAGCCTCGTCACCTAGTGGTACCATCATCATTGCGTCCAAAAGCGATTTATAAGCCTATGGTACGTCTAGCGCAAACCATGCACCTATCTTGCACCGACATTAACACTTGTCTCCAAGCGGAAAGAAGTGAGATTCCACATGACCACGTCACCTAGGGGTTCCATCAGGTGCGTCCAAAATGATTTCCGAGCCTATGGTACGTTTAAGCGCAAACCATGCACCTATCTTGCGTCAAGATTAGCACATATATCAAAAAGGCGAAAGCGAGCTTCCACTTGAGCCTCGTCACCTAGTGGTACCATCGGTGCGTCCAAAATGATTTATAAGCCTATGGTGCGTTTGGCGCAAACCGTGCACCTATCTTGCGTCAAGATTAGCACTATATCCAAAAAGGAAAAAAGCGAGCTTCCACTTGACCCTCGTCACCTAGGTGTTCCATCGGGTGCGTCCAAAGCGATTTATAAGCCTATGGTACGTCTAAGCGCAAACCATGCACCTATCTTGCTTGCAGCACACACCAACTTTGTCTCCAAAGCGGAAAAGCGAGATTCCACATGACCCACGTCACCTAGGGGTTCCATCGGGTGCGTCCAAAGCGATTTGTAAGCCTATGGTACATCTAGCGCAAACCATGCACCTATCTTGCACCGACACTAACACTTGTCTCCAAGCGGAATGAAGTGAGATTCCACATGACCCACGTCACCTAGGAGTTCCATCCAGGTGCGTCCAAAATGATTTACGATCCAATGGTACGTTTGGCGCAAACCGTGCACCTATCTTGTGTCAAGATTAGCACCATATCGAAAAAAAAAAGCGAGCTTCCACTTGAGCCTCGTCACCTAGTGGTACCATCGGGTGCGTCAAAAGCGATTTATAAGCCTATGGTGCGTCTAGCGCAAACCATGCACCTATCTTGCACCGACATTAACACTTGTCTCCAAGCGGAAAGAAGTGAGATTCCACATGACCCACATCACCTAGGGGTTCCATCCAGTGCGTCCAAAATGATTTCCGAGCCTATGGTGCGTTTGGCGCAAACCGTGCACCTATCTTGCGTCAAGATTAGCACTATATCCAAAAGGCCAAAGCGAGCTTCCACTTGAGCCTCGTCACCTAGTGGTACCATCGAGTGCGTCCAAGCGATTTATAAGCCTATGGTGCGTCTAGCGCAAACCATGCACCTATCTTGCACCGACACCAACACTTTGTCTCAAAGCGGAAAGAAGCGAGATTCCACATGACCCACGTCACCTAGGGGTTCCATCAGTGCGTCCAAAATGATTTGTAAGCCTATGGTACATCTAAGCGCCAAACCATGCACCTATCTTGCACCACTACTAACACTGTCTCCAAGCGGAATGAAGTGAGATTCCACATGACCCACGTCACCTAGGGGTTCCATCGGGTGCGTCCAAAATGATTTATGGTCGATCCAATGGTGCGTTTGGCGCAAACCGTGCACCTATCTTGTGTCAAGATTAGCACCATATCAAAAGGCAAAAGCGAGCTTCCACTTGAGCCTCGTCACCTAGTGGTACCATCGAGTGCGTCCAAAACGATTTATGAGCCTATGGTACGTCTAGCGCAAACCATGCACCTATCTTGCACCGACATTAACAATGTCTCCAAACGGAAAGAAATGAGAGATCCCACATGACCCACCTCACCTAGGGGTTCCATCGGTGCGTCCAAAATGATTTCGAGCCTATGGTACGTTTGGCGCAAACCGTGCACCTATCTTGCGTCAAGATTAGCACTATATCCGAAAAGGCGAAGCGAGCTTCCACTTGAGCCTCGTCACCTAGTGGTACCATCGACTTGCGTCCAAAAGCGATTTATAAGCCTATGGTGCGTCTAGCGCAAACCATGCACCTATCTTGCACCGACACCAACATTTGCACTGTCTCCAAAGCGGAAAAAAGCGAGATTCCACATGACCCACGTCACCTAGGGGTTCCATCGGGTGCGTCCAAAGCGATTTGTAAGCCTATGGTACATCTAGCGCAAACCATGCACCTATCTTGCACCGACACTAACACTTTGTCTCCAAAGCGGAATGAAGTGAGATTCCACATGACCCACCTCACCTAGGGGTTCCATCGAGGTGCGTCCAAAATGATTTTCGAGCCTATGGTACGTTTGGCGCAAACGTGCACCTATCTTGCGTCAAGATTAGCACACTATCCGAAAAGGAAAAGCGAGCTTCCACTTGAGCCTCGTCACCTAGTGGTACCATCATTGCGTCCAAAAGCGATTTATAAGCCTATGGTACGTCTAGCGCAAACCATGCACCTATCTTGCACCGACACCAACAACTTTGTCTCCAAAGAAAAAAGCGAGATTCCACATGACCCACGTCACCTAGGGGTTCCATCGGGTGCGTCCAAAATGATTTGTAAGCCTATGGTACATCTAGCGCAAACCATGCACCTATCTTGCACCGACACTAACACTCTCTCTCCAAGCGGAATGAAGTGAGATTCCACATGACCCACGTCACCTAGGAGTTCCATTGGGTGCGTCCAAAATGATTTCGATCCAAATGGTGCGTTTGGCGCAAACCGTGCACCTATCTTGTGTCAAGATTAGCACATATATCGAAAAGGCCAAAACGAGCTTCCACTTGAGCCTCGTCACCTAGTGGTACCATCGACTGCGTCCAAAATGATTTATAAGCCTATGGTACGTCTAGCGCAAACCATGCACCTATCTTGCACCGACACCAACACTGTCTCCAAACGGAAAGAAGCGAGATTCCACATGACCCACGTCACCTAGGGGTTCCATCGGGTGCGTCCAAAATGATTTGTAAGCCTATGGTACATCTAGCGCAAACCATGCACCTATCTTGCACCGACACTAACACTGTCTCCAAACGGAATGAAGTGAGATTCCACATGACCCACGTCACCTAGGGGTTCCATCGGGTGCGTCCAAAATGATTTTACGAGCCTATGGTGCGTTTGGCGCAAACCGTGCACCTATCTTGTGTCAAGATTAGCACCATATCCGAAAGGCCAAAACGAGCTTCCACTTGAGCCTCGTCACCTAGTGGTACCATCGGGTGCGTCCAAAATGATTTATAAGCCTATGGTACGTCTAGCGCAAACCATGCACCTATCTTGCACCGACACTTAACACACTGTCTCTCCAAAGCGGAAAGAAGTGAGATTCCACATGACCCACGTCACCTAGGGGTTCCATCGGTGCGTCCAAAATGATTTCTGATCCAATGGTACGTTTGACGCTAGCCGTGCACCTATCTTGCGTCAAGATTAGCACTATATCCAAAAGGCCGAAACGAGCTTCCACTTGAGCCTCGTCACCTAGTGGTACCATCGACTGCGTCCAAAATGATTTATAAGCCTATGGTACATCTGCGCAAACCATGCACCTATCTTGCACCGACACCAACACCATCTCTCAAAGCGGAAAGAAGCGAGATTCCACATGACCCACGTCACCTAGGGGTTCCATCGGGTGCGTCCAAAGCCGATTGGCGCCAAATAAGCCTATGGTACGTCTAAGCGCAAACCATGCACCTATCTTGCACCACAACACGTTTACAAACCATCTCAAAGCCAAAAAGCGAGATTCCACATGACCCACGTCACCTAGGGGTTCCATCGGGTGCGTCCAAAATGATTTGTCAAGCCTATGGTACACGTCTAGCGCAAACCATGCACCTATCTTGCACCGACACTAACACTTGTCTCCAAAGCGGAATGAAGTGAGATTCCACATGACCCACGTCACCTAGGAGTTCCATCGGTGCGTCCAAAATGATTTATGAGCCTATGGTACGTTTGGCGCAAACCGTGCACCTATCTTGTGTCAAGATTAGCACCATATCAAAAAAGGCGAAGTGAGCTTCCACTTTGAGCCTCGTCACCTAGTGGTACCATCATTGCGTCCAAAAGCGATTTATAAGCCTATGGTGCGTCTAGCGCAAACCATGCACCTATCTTTGTCGACACCAACTGTGTCTCCAAGCGGAAAGAAGCGAGATTCCACATGACCCACGTCACCTAGGGGTTCCATCGGTGCGTCCAAAATGATTTGTAAGCCTATGGTACATCTAAGCGCAAACCATGCACCTATATCTTGCACCGACACTAACACTTGTCTCCAAAGCGGAATGAAGTGAGATTCCACATGACCCACGTCACCTAGGGGTTCCATCGGGTGCGTCCAAAATGATTTCGAGCCTATGGTACGTTTGGCGCAAACCGTGCACCTATCTTGCGTCAAGATTAGCACTATATCCAAAAAAGGAAGAAGCGAGCTTCCACTTGAGCCTCGTCACCTAGTGGTACCATCGGGTGCGTCCAAAGCGATTTATAAGCCTATGGTACGTCTAAGCGCAAACCATGCACCTATCTTGCACCGACACCAAGATTGTCTCCAAAGCGGAAAGAAGCGAGATTCCACATGACCCACGTCACCTAGGGGTTCCATCGGGTGCGTCCAAAGCGATTTGTAAGCCTATGGTACATCTAGCGCAAACCATGCACCTATCTTGCACCGACATTAACTTGTCTCTCCAAGCGGAATGAAGTGAGATTCCACATGACCCACGTCACCTAGGAGTTCCATCGGTGCGTCCAAAATGATTTTACGAGCCTATGGTGCGTTTGGCAAACAAACCGTGCACCTATCTTGCGTCAAGATTAGCACTATATCCAAAAAGGCAAAAAGCGAGCTTCCACTTGAGCCTCGTCACCTAGTGGTACCATCGATTGCGTCCAAAAGCGATTTATAAGCCTATGGTACGTCTAGCGCAAACCATGCACCTATCTTGCCGACACACCAACTTTGTCTCCAAAGCGGAAAGAAGCGAGATTCCACATGACCCACGTCACCTAGGGGTTCCATCGGGTGCGTCCAAAATGATTTGTAAGCCTATGGTACATCTAGCGCAAACCATGCACCTATCTTGCACCGACACTAACACTGTCTCCAAACGGAATGAAGTGAGATTCCACATGACCCACGTCACCTAGGAGTTCCATCGGGTGCGTCCAAAATGATTTCTGATCCAATGGTACGTTTGTCGCAAACCGTGCACCTATCTTGTGTCAAGATTAGCACCATATCCAAAAGGCCGAAACGAGCTTCCACTTGAGCCTCGTCACCTAGTGGTACCATCGAGTGCGTCCAAAACGATTTATGAGCCTATGGTACGTATGCGTACGTCTAGCGCAAACCATGCACCTATCTTGCACCGACATTAACAATGTCTCCAAACGGAAAGAAATGAGATTCCACATGACCCACCTCACCTAGGAGTTCCATCAGGTGCGTCCAAAATGATTTTCGAGCCTATGGTACGTTTGACGCAAACCGTGCACCTATCTTGCGTCAAGATTAGCACTATATCCGAAAAGGCCGAAACGAGCTTCCACTTGAGCCTCGTCACCTAGTGGTACCATCATTTCGTCCAAAATGATTTATAAGCCTATGGTGCGTCTAGCGCAAACCATGCACCTATCTCTTGCCGACACCAACCTTTGTCTCCAAGCGGAAAGAAGCGAGATTCCACATGACCCACGTCACCTAGGGGTTCCATCGGGTGCGTCCAAAAGCGATTTGTAAGCCTATGGTACATCTAAGCGCAAACCATGCACCTATCTTGCACCGACACTAACACTTGTCTCCAAATGGAATGAAGTGAGATTCCACATGACCCACCTCACCTAGGAGTTCCATCAGGTGCGTCCAAAATGATTTCGAGCCTATATATAGTGCGTTTGGCGCAAACCGTGCACCTATCTTGCGTCAAGATTAGCACTATATCGAAAAAAGGCGAAGCGAGCTTCGACTTGAGCCTCGTCACCTAGTGGTTACCATCATTGCGTCCAAAAGCGATTTATAAGCCTATGGTACGTCTAGCGCAAACCATGCACCTATCTTGCTTGCACCGACACCAACATTGTCTCCAAGCGGAAAAAGCGAGATTCCACATGACCCACGTCACCTAGGGGTTCCATCGGGTGCGTCCAAAATGATTTGTAAGCCTATGGTACATCTAGCGCAAACCATGCACCTATCTTGCACCGACACTAACACTTTGTCTCCAAAGCGGAATGAAGTGAGATTCCACATGACCCACGTCACCTAGGAGTTCCATTGGGTGCGTCCAAAATGATTTCGATCCAATGGTACGTTTGGCGCCAAACCGTGCACCTATCTTGTGTCAAGATTAGCACCATATATCGAAAGGCGAAAAGCGAGCTTCCACTTGAGCCTCGTCACCTAGTGGTACCATCGACTTGCGTCCAAAGCGATTTATAAGCCTATGGTGCGTCTAGCGCAAACCATGCACCTATCTTGCACCGACAACATTAACTTTGTCTCAAAAGCGGAAAAAGCGAGATTCCACATGACCCACGTCACCTAGGGGTTCCATCGGTGCGTCCAAAATGATTTGTAAGCCTATGGTACATCTAGCGCCAAACCATGCACCTATCTTGCACCGACACCAACTCTTGTCTCCAAAGCGAAAAGAAGCGAGGTTCCACATGAGCCCACGTCACCTAGGGGTTCCATCGGTGCGTCCAAAAGCGATTTGTAAGCCTATGGTACATCTAAGCGCAAACCATGCACCTATCTTCCATCGGGTGCCGACACTAACATTGTCTCCTAAAGCGGAATGAAGTGAGATTCCACATGACCCGTCGTCACCTAGGGTTCCATCGGGTGCGTCCAAAATGATTTCTGGTCCAATGGTACGTTTGACGCTAGCCGTGCACCTATCTTGTGTCAAGATTAGCACCATATCCGAAAGGCCAAAACGAGCTTCCACTTGAGCCTCGTCACCTAGTGGTACCATCGGGTGCGTCCAAAAGCGATTTAAGCCTATGGTGCGTCTAAGCGCAAACCATGCACCTATCTTGCACCGACATTAACACTTGTCTCCAAAGCGGAAAGAAGTGAGATTCCACATGACCCACATCACCTAGGAGTTCCATCAGGTGCGTCCAAAATGATTTCTGAGCCTATGGTACGTTTGACACAAACCGTGCACCTATCTTGCGTCAAGATTAGCACAATATCCAAAAGGCCAAAACGAGCTTCCACTTGAGCCTCGTCACCTAGTGGTACCATCGAGTGCGTCCAAAATGATTTATAAGCCTATGGTATGCGTCTAGCGCAAACCATCCACCTATCTTGCACACACACCAACACTTGTCTCCAAAGCGGAAAGAAGCAAGGTTCCACATAACCCACGTGACCTAGGGGTTCCATCGGGTGCGTCCAAAATGATTTGTAAGCCTATGGTACATCTAGCGCAAACCATGCACCTATCTTGCACCGACACTAACTAACTGTCTCCAAAGCGGAATGAAGTGAGATTCCACATGACCCACGTCACCTAGGAGTTCCATCGGGTCCATCCAAAATGATTTTGATCCAATGATGTACGTTTGACGCAAACCGTGCACCTATCTTGTGTCAAGATTAGCACCATATCAAAAAGGCAAAAGCGAGCTTCCACTTGAGCCTCGTCACCTAGTGGTACCATCGAGTGCGTCCAAAACGATTTATGAGCCTATGGTACGTCTAGCGCAAACCATGCACCTATCTTGCACCGACATTAACAATGTCTCCAAACGGAAAGAAATGAGATTCCACATGACCCACCTCACCTAGGAGTTCCATCAGGTGCGTCCAAAATGATTTTCGAGCCTATGGTATGCGTTTGACGCAAACCGTGCACCTATCTTGCGTCAAGATTAGCACTATATCCGAAAAAGGCGAAACGAGCTTCCACTTGAGCCTCGTCACCTAGTGGTACCATCGACTTGCGTCCAAAGCGATTTATAAGCCTATGTGTACGTCTAAGCGCAAACCATGCACCTATCTTGCACCGACACCAACACTTGTCTCCAAAGCGGAAAGAAGCGAGATTCCACATGACCCACGTCACCTAGGGGTTCCATCGGGTGCGTCCAAAAGCGATTTGTAAGCCTATGGTACATCTAGCGCCAAACCATGCACCTATCTTGCACCGACACTAACACTTTGTCTCCAAAGCGGAATGAAGTGAGATTCCACATGACCCACGTCACCTAGGAGTTCCATCAGTGCGTCCAAAATGATTTCCGAGCCTATGGTACGTTTGGCGCCAAACCGTGCACCTATCTTGCGTCAAGATTAGCACTATATCAAAAAGGCGAAAAAGAGCTTCCACTTGAGCCTCGTCACCTAGTGGTTCCATCATTGCGTCCAAAGCGATTTATAAGCCTATGGTGCGTCTAGCGCAAACCATGCACCTATCTTGCACCGACACCAACACATGTCTCCAAAGCGGAAAAAAGCGAGATTCCACATGACCCACGTCACCTAGGGGTTCCATCGGGTGCGTCCAAAATGATTTGTAAGCCTATGGTACATCTAGCGCAAACCATGCACCTATCTTGCACCGACACTAACACTTTGTCTCCAAAGCGGAATGAAGTGAGATTCCACATGACCCACGTCACCTAGGAGTTCCATCGGTTGCGTCCAAAAAATGATTTACGATCCAATGGTACGTTTGGCGCAAACCGTGCACCTATCTTGTGTCAAGATTAGCACCATATCCGAAAAGGCCAAAAGCGAGCTTCCACTTGAGCCTCGTCACCTAGTGGTACCATCGATTGCGTCCAAAAGCGATTTATAAGCCTATGGTGCGTCTAGCTAAGCGCAAACCATGCACCTATCTTGCACCGACACCAACACTTGTCTCCAAAGCGGAAAGAAGCGAGATTCCACATGACCCACGTCACCTAGGGGTTCCATCGGGTGCGTCCAAAATGATTTGTAAGCCTATGGTACATCTAAGCGCAAACCATGCACCTATCTTGCACCGACACCAAATGAAGTGAGCTTCCCTGCCTCGTCTGGTGGTACCCAAATGCGTCCAAAAGATTTATAAGGTTCCACATAACCCCGTCACCTAGGGGTTCCATCGGGTGCGTCCAAAAGCGATTTGTAAGCCGTATGGTACATCTAGCGCCAAACCATGCACCTATCTTGCAAACCGACTATCTTAACATTGTCTCCAAGCGGAATGAAGTGAGATTCCACATGACCCACGTCACCTAGGGTTCCATCGGGTGCGTCCAAAATGATTTATGATCTAATGGTACGTTTGACGCTAGCTGTGCACCTATCTTGTGTCAAGATTAGCACCATATCCGAAAGGAAAAAACGAGCTTCCACTTGAGCCTCGTCACCTAGTGGTACCATCGGTGCGTCCAAAAGCGATTTATAAGCCTATGGTGCGTCTAGCGCAAACCATGCACCTATCTTGCACCGACATTTTAACTTGTCTCCAAAGCGGAAAGAAGTGAGATTCCACATGACCCACATCACCTAGGGTTCCATCAGTGCGTCCAAAATGATTTCCGAGCCTATGGTACGTTTGGCGCAAACCGTGCACCTATCTTGCGTCAAGATTAGCACAATATCCAAAAGGCCAAAAGCGAGCTTCCACTTGAGCCTCGTCACCTAGTGGTACCATCGAGTGCGTCCAAAATGATTTATAAGCCTATGGTGCGTCTAAGCGCAAACCATCCACCTATCTTTGCACCGACACCAACTTTGTCTCGAAGCGGAAAGAAGCGAGGTTCCACATGACCCACGTGACCTAGGGGTTCCATCGGGTGCGTCCAAAATGATTTGTAAGCCTATGGTACATCTAAGCGCAAACCATGCACCTATCTTGCACCGACACTAACACTATCTCCAAGCGGAATGAAGTGAGATTCCACATGACCCACGTCACCTAGGAGTTCCATCGGGTCCGTCCAAAATGATTTCGATCCAATGGTACGTTTGGCGCCAAACCGTGCACCTATCTTGTGTCAAGATTAGCACCATATCCAAAAGGCCAAAAGCGAGCTTCCACTTGAGCCTCGTCACCTAGTGGTACCATCGAGTGCGTCCAAAAGCGATTTATAAGCCTATGGTGCGTCTATAAGCGCAAACCATGCACCTATCTTGCACCGACATTAACACTTTGTCTCCAAGCGGAAAGAAATGAGATTCCACATGACCCACCTCACCTAGGAGTTCCATCGGTGCGTCCAAAATGATTTCCGAGCCTATGGTACGTTTAGCGCAAACCGTGCACCTATCTTGCGTCAAGATTAGCACTATATATCGAAAGGCGAAAGCGAGCTTCCACTTGAGCCCTCGTCACCTAGTGGTACCATCATTTCGTCCAAAAGCGATTTATAAGCCTATATGGTGCGTCTAGCGCAAACCATGCACCTATCTTCTTGCACCGACACCAACACTTGTCTCCAAGCGGAAAGAAGCGAGATTCCACATGACCCACGTCACCTAGGGGTTCCATCGGGTGCGTCCAAAAGCGATTTGTAAGCCTATGGTACATCTAGCGCAAACCATGCACCTATCTTGCACCGACACTAACACTTTGTCTCCAAGCGGAATGAAGTGAGATTCCACATGACCCACCTCACCTAGGAGTTCCATCGGAGTGCGTCAAAATGATTTCCGAGCCTATGGTACGTTTGGCGCAAAACCGTGCACCTATCTTGCGTCAAGATTAGCACTATATCCGAAAGGCCAAAGCGAGCTTCCACTTGAGCCTCGTCACCTAGTGGTACCATCATTGCGTCCAAAAGCGATTTATAAGCCTATGGTGCGTCTAAGCGCAAACCATGCACCTATCTTGCACCGACACCAACACTTCTCTCAAGCGCGAAAAAAGCGAGATTCCACATGACCCACGTCACCTAGGGGTTCCATCGGTGCGTCCAAAATGATTTGTAAGCCTATGGTACATCTAGCGCAAACCATGCACCTATCTTGCACCGACACTAACACTGTCTCCAAACGGAATGAAGTGAGATTCCACATGACCCACGTCACCTAGGAGTTCCATTGGGTGCGTCCAAAATGATTTATGATCCAATGGTACGTTTGTCACAAACCGTGCACCTATCTTGTATCAAGATTAGCACCATATCCGAAAAGGGAAAAGCGAGCTTCCACTTGAGCCTCGTCACCTAGTGGTACCCATCATTGCGTCCAAAGCGATTTATAAGCCTATGGCACGTCTAGCGCAAACCATGCACCTATCTTGCACCAACACCAACACTGTCTCCAAACGGAAAGAAGCGAGATTCAACATGACCCACGTCACCTAGGGGTTCCATCGGGTGCGTCCAAAATGATTTGTAAGCCTATGGTACATCTAGCGCAAACCATGCACCTATCTTGCACCGACACCAACTTGTCTCCAAAGCGGAAAGAAGCGAGGTTCCACATGACCCACGTCACCTAGGGGTTCCATCGGGTGCGTCAAAAGCGATTTGTAAGCCTATGGTACATCTAGCGCAAACCATGCACCTATCTTTGCAAACCGACACTAACACTTGTCTCCAAGCGGAATGAAGTGAGATTCCACATGACCCCCACGTCACCTAGGGTTCCATCGGGTGCGTCCAAAATGATTTTCTGATCCAATGGTGCGTTTGGCGCAAGCCGTGCACCTATCTTGTGTCAAGATTAGCACCATATCCAAAAAGGCCAAAAGCGAGCTTCCACTTGAGCCTCGTCACCTAGTGGTACCATCGGGTGCGTCCAAAGCGATTTATGGGCCTATGGTGCGTCTAAGCGCAAACCATGCACCTATCTTGCACCGACATTAACTTTGTCTCCAAGCGGAAAGAAGTGAGATTCCACATGACCCCACATCACCTAGGAGTTCCATCGGTGCGTCCAAAATGATTTCCGAGCCTATGGTACGTTTGGCACAAACCGTGCACCTATCTTGCGTCAAGATTAGCACAATATCAAAAAGGCCAAAGCGAGCTTCCACTTGAGCCTCGTCACCTAGTGGTACCATCGAGTGCGTCCAAAATGATTTATAAGCCTATGGTGCGTCTAGCGCAAACCATCCACCTATCTTGCACTTGACACACCAACATCTTGTCTCCAAAGCGGAAAGAAGCGAGGTTCCACATAACCCACGTGACCTAGGGGTTCCATCCAGTGCGTCCAAAATGATTTGTAAGCCTATGGTACATCTAAGCGCCAAACCATGCACCTATCTTGCACCGACACTAACACTTTGTCTCCAAGCGGAATGAAGTGAGATTCTACATGACCCACATCACCTAGGAGTTCCATCGGGTGCGTCCAAAATGATTTACGATCCAATGGTACGTTTGGCGCAAACCGTGCACCTATCTTGTGTTCAAGATTAGCACCATATCCAAAAAAGGCAAAGCGAGCTTCCACTTGAGCCTCGTGACCTAGTGGTACCATCGACTGCGTCCAAAACAATTTATAAGCCTATGGTACGTCTAGCACAAACCATGCACCTATCTTGCACCGACATTAACATTGTCTCCAAACGGAAAGAAATGAGATTCCACATGACCCACCTCACCTAGGGGTTCCATCAGGTGCGTCCAAAATGATTTACGAGCCTATGGTACGTTTAGCGCAAACCGTGCACCTATCTTGCGTCAAGATTAGCACTATATCCAAAAGGCCAAAACGAGCTTCCACTTGAGCCTCGTCACCTAGTGGTACCATCGACTGCGTCCAAAACGATTTATAAGCCTATGGTACGTCTAGCGCAAACCATGCACCTATCTTGCACCGACACCAACACTTTGTCTCCCAAGCGGAAAAAAGCGAGATTCCACATGACCCACGTCACCAAGGGGTTTCCATCGGTGCGTCCAAAAGCGATTTGTAAGCCTATGGTACATCTAAGCGCAAACCATGCACCTATCTTGCACCGACACTAACACTTTGTCTCCAAAGCGGAATGAAGTGAGATTCCACATGACCCACCTCACCTAGGAGTTCCATCGGGTGCGTCCAAAATGATTTCCGAGCCTATGGTATGCGTTTGGCGCCAAACCGTGCACCTATCTTGCGTCAAGATTAGCACTATATCCGAAAAAAAATGAGCTTCCACTTGAGCCTCGTCACCTAGTGGTTCCATCATTGCGTCCAAAAGCGATTTATAAGCCTATGGTGCGTCTAAGCGCAAACCATGCACCTATCTTGCACCGACACCAATCTTTGTCTCCAAAGCGGAAAGAAAGCGAGATTCCACATGACCCACGTCACCTAGGGGTTCCATCGGGTGCGTCCAAAATGATTTGTAAGCCTATGGTACATCTAAGCGCAAACCATGCACCTATCTTGCACCGACACTAACAACTTTGTCTCAAAGCGGAATGAAGTGAGATTCCACATGACCCACGTCACCTAGGAGTTCCATTGGGTGCGTCCAAAATGATTTCGATCCAATGGTACGTTTGGCGCAAACCGTGCACCTATCTTGTGTCAAGATTAGCACCATATCGAAAGGCAAAGCGAGCTTCCACTTGAGGCCTCGTCACCTAGTGGTACCATCGACTTGCGTCCAAAAGCGATTTATAAGCCTATGGTGCGTCTAGCGCCAAACCATGCACCTATCTTGCACCGACACCAACACACTGTCTCCAAAGCGGAAAGAAGCGAGATTCCACATGACCCACGTCACCAAGGGTTCCATCGGTGCGTCCAAAATGATTTGTAAGCCTATGGTACATCTAGCGCCAAACCATGCACCTATCTTGCACCGACACCAACACTGTCTCAAAAGCAGAAAGTCTCCAAAGCGGAAAAGCAAGGTTCCACATAACCCACGTCACCTAGGGGTTCCATCGGGTGCGTCCAAAAGCGATTTGTAAGCCTATGGTACATCTCTAGCGCAAACCATGCACCTATCTTGCACCGACACTAACATTGTCTCCAAAGCGGAATGAAGTGAGATTCCACATGACCCACGTCACCTAGGGGTTCCATCGGGTGCGTCCAAAATGATTTCGATCCAATGGTACGTTTGGCGCCAAACCGTGCACCTATCTTGTGTCAAGATTAGCACCATATCGAAAGGCCAAAACGAGCTTCCACTTGAGCCTCGTCACCTAGTGGTTCCATCGGGTGCGTCCAAAACGATTTATGAGCCTATGGTACGTCTAGCGCAAACCATGCACCTATCTTGCACCGATATTAACACTGTCTCCAAACGAAAAGAAATGAGATTCCACATGACCCACCTCACCTAGGAGTTCCATCAGGTGCGTGCAAAATGATTTCCGAGCCTATGGTACGTTTGACACAAACCGTGCACCTATCTTGCGTCAAGATTAGCACAATATCCAAAAGGCCAAAAGCGAGCTTCCACTTGAGCCTCGTCACCTAGTGGTACCATCGAGTGCGTCCAAAATGATTTATAAGCCTATGGTGCGTCTAGCGCAAACCATGCACCTATCTTGCTGCGACACCAACTTTGTCTCAAAGCGGAAAGAAGCACGGTTCCACATAACCCACGTGACCTAGGGGTTCCATCGGGTGCGTCCAAAAAGATTTGTAAGCCTATGGTACATCTAGCGCGAACCATGCACCTATCTTGCACCGACACTAACACTATGTCTCCAAACGGAATGAAGTGAGATTCCACATGACCCACATCACCTAGGAGTTCCATCGGGTCCGTCCAAAATGATTTTTCGATCCAATGGTGCGTTTGGCGCAAAACCGTGCACCTATCTTGTGTCAAGATTAGCACCATATCCGAAAGGCCAAAACGAGCTTCCACTTGAGCCTCGTCACCTAGTGGTACCATCGAGTGCGTCCAAAACGATTTATAAGCCTATGGTACGTCTAGCGCAAACCATGCACCTATCTTGCACCGGACATTAACACTTTGTCTCCAAAGCGGAAAGAAATGAGATTCCACATGACCCACCTCACCTAGGAGTTCCATCGGTGCGTCCAAACAATTTTTCGAGCCTATGGTACGTTTGACGCAAACCGTGCACCTATCTTGCGTCAAGATTAGCACTATATACGAAAGGCCGAAACGAGCTTCCACTTGAGCCTCGTCACCTAGTGGTACCATCGACTGCGTCCAAAACGATTTATAAGCCTATGGTACGTCTAGCGCAAACCATGCACCTATCTTGCACCGACACCAACACTCACTCTTGTCTCTCCAAGCGGAAAGAAGCGAGATTCCACATGACCCACGTCACCACCAAGGGGTTCCATCGAGGTGCGTCCAAAAGCGATTTGTAAGCCTATGGTACATCTAGCGCAAACCATGCACCTATCTTGCACCGACACTAACACTGTCTCCAAACGGAATGAAGTGAGATTCCACATGACCCACCTCACCTAGGAGTTCCATCAGGTGCGTCCAAAATGATTTCCGAGCCTATGGTACGTTTGACGCAAACCGTGCACCTATCTTGCGTCAAGATTAGCACTATATCCGAAAGGCCAAAACGAGCTTCCACTTGAGCCTCGTCACCTAGTGGTTCCATCATTGCGTCCAAAAGCGATTTATAAGCCTATGGTGCGTCTAGCGCAAACCATGCACCTATCTTGCACCGACACCAACACTTTGTCTCCAAAGCGGAAAGAAGCGAGATTCCACATGACCCACGTCACCTAGGGGTTCCATCGGTGCGTCCAAAATGATTTGTAAGCCTATGGTACATCTAAGCGCCAAACCATGCACCTATCTTGCACCGACACTAACACTTGTCTCAAAGCGGAATGAAGTGAGATTCCACATGACCCACGTCACCTAGGAGTTCCATTGGTGCGTCCAAAATGATTTACGATCCAATGGTACGTTTAGCGCCAAACCGTGCACCTATCTTGTGTCAAGATTAGCACCATATCCAAAAGGAAAAACGAGCTTCCACTTGAGCCTCGTCACCTAGTGGTACCATCGAGTGCGTCCAAAACGATTTATAAGCCTATGGTACGTCTAGCGCAAACCATGCACCTATCTTGCACCGACACCAACACTGTCTCCAAACGGAAAGAAGCGAGATTCCACATGACCCACGTCACCAAGGGGTTCCATCGGGTGCGTCCAAAATGATTTGTAAGCCTATGGTACATCTAGCGCAAACCATCCACCTATCTTGCACCGACACCAACACTGTCTCGAAACAGAAAGAAGCAAGGTTCCACATAACCCACGTGACCTAGGGGTTCCATCGGGTGCGTCCAAAACGATTTGTAAGCCTATGGTACATCTAGCGCAAACCATGCACCTATCTTGCACCGACACTAACATTGTCTCCAAACGGAATGAAGTGAGATTCCACATGACCCACGTCACCTAGGAGTTCCATCGGGTGCGTCCAAAATGATTTCTGATCCAATGGTACGTTTGACGCTAGCCGTGCACCTATCTTGTGTCAAGATTAGCACCATATCCGAAAGGCCAAAACGAGCTTCCACTTGAGCCTCGTCACCTAGTGGTACCATCGGTGCGTCCAAAACGATTTATGGGCCTATGGTACGTGTAGCGCAAACCATGCACCTATCTTGCACCGACATTAACACTGTCTCCAAACGGAAAGAAGTGAGATTCCACATGACCCACATCACCTAGGAGTTCCATCAGGTGCGTCCAAAATGATTTCCGAGCCTATGGTACGTTTGACACAAACCGTGCACCTATCTTGCGTCAAGATTAGCACAATATCCAAAAGGCCAAAACGAGCTTCCACTTGAGCCTCGTCACCTAGTGGTACCATCGAGTGCGTCCAAAATGATTTATAAGCCTATGGTATGTCTAGCGCAAACCATCCACCTATCTTGCACTGACACCAACACTGTCTCGAAACGGAAAGAAGCAAGGTTCCACATAACCCACGTGACCTAGGGGTTCCATCGGGTGCGTCCAAAATGATTTGTAAGCCTATGGTACATCTAGCGCAAACCATGCACCTATCTTGCACCGACACTAACACTGTCTCCAAATGGAATGAAGTGAGATTCTACATGACCCACATCACCTAGGAGTTCCATCGGGTCCATCCAAAATGATTTCTGATCCAATGGTACGTTTGACGCAAACCGTGCACCTATCTTGTGTCAAGATTAGCACCATATCCAAAAGGCCAAAACGAGCTTCCACTTGAGCCTCGTCACCTAGTGGTACCATCGAGTGCGTCCAAAACGATTTATAAGAAAGGC